>JABUQX010096878.1:10000-65055 GCA_015478945.1 Trachelipus rathkii
CGTCTTACTGCGTTTGTTTGACATACATTTTGTTCGTATTTTTCACCGAACTCGCTTGTTAATTTCTGCGACGGAGTTTAAGTCCATTTTGACATTTTTATTTTTTATAATATTTTTCTTTTTTTTTACTTTTATATATCTCAACATGAATGATTATATATGCATGGATGCATGTACAAAATATTTGCTTTTCTATCTCTATGTATGTATGTATGTATGTATGTATGTATGTATGTATGTATGTATGTATGTATGTATGTATGTATGTATGTATGTATGTATGTATGTATGTATGTATGTATGTATGTATGTATGTATGTATGTATGTATGTATGTATTTTTCAGTGTATTTATAACTATTCTATCAAAATCATATTAAGCGATGACCTGTTAACTTGCAAAAATTTTAATTTATTTCTTAAAAATTAGTTAAAAATTATGGTATCAGAAAAAAACAAAACAAAATATTTGCTAAAATTAAAAAAAAAATTCAAAGATCGAAAGGGGAGAAAATAGAAGCAAAAAAATCTTTTTTCCCTGTTTGTTATTAGGTTTTACTCTCGAATAAAGGAAAAATTGAATTTGAAAATTTTGAAAAATATATTTTTCTTTTCAACTTTTGTTTAAAGATTTTCCGCATGAAAATTTTCTTGACCATTCGAACTTTTTCTTTTATTTTCATTTGTATTTATTTTTTTCCTTTATATATTTTTTTTTTTCTGTTTTTTTTAGCTTAGTTCATTCTCAGATCGTTTAAACGTTTCTGCGATTTTAAAAAGTTTCAAATGAGATTATTTGTTTCTTAATTAACTTTTGTTCTTATTTCCATTTTAATTATTGATTAAATTTGTTGTTGTTCTTTTTATTGTTATTGTTATTGTTATTGTTATTGTTATTGTTATTGTTATTTTATTGTTATTGTATCTGCTGCTTTTGTTGTTGTTGCTTTTTTATTGTTGTTGATGATGTTGCTATCGTTGTTGTTTCTTTGTTGTTGTCGTTGTCGTTGTCGTTGTCGTTGTCGTTGTCGTTGTCGTTGTCGTTGTCGTTGTCGTTGTCGTTGTCGTTGTTGTTGTTGTTGTTGTTGTTATTGTTTTAACAATCGATGTTATTATATCTGCTTGTGGTGTTGTTGTTGTTGTTGTTGTTGTTGTTGTGTTGTTGTTGTTGTTGTTGTTGATGCAGCTATTGCTGTCATTGATACTATTTTTATTGATTTCATTGTTATTACCGTTGTAGCTTTTCTTTTACCAATGGTTTAAATTTCTTTTGTTTTGTGACTGCAGTTTTCGATATTATTGTCGCTGTTATTTCTTTATTATATTTTATATAATATTTCCTTTTCTTTTTTTTTAATCCTCCTCTTCTTTCTTCATTATGAAGCGAAATAAATTTGTATGCTTTGAGGACATTGGAGAATTAAGGAAAGTCACCGATCCAATCTTATCCTGGAAAAAGAAAAGAAAAAAAGAATAACTCCAAAAGTTAATTGCAGTGTTCTATTATAAGGTGCGAAGGAGACACACGCACAAGCAATATATATATATATATATATATATATATATATATATATATAGTATTAATCATATATATATATATATATCATTATTATATATATATATATATATATATATATATATACTTATATTATATATTCCAAGTTTTTATTACATATCAAAAACAAAAAATACTAATATATTACTTATTTGGAACAAAAACTTATTTTAAATTGTATTAGTGAAATATAGCTGAATTCGTAACACGTATTTAGAAGAATTAATTTTTTTTACCTTTTTATATAATTTTCTTGCTTTAAATTTTATATTAAAAATTTTGTGACAAATATTTTAATTACAAAGTTTTTAATTACTTCTAGTTTTGGCTTCGGGGAAGATTTGAAGCTCTTTATCCTGTGTTTTTTGTTTTTTTTTTTTTTAACCCAAAAAAAAAACCGTTCTTAACAATTAGATTTCGAACCCTTTCCGCCTATAAGAAACTGAAACTAAATTTAAAAGTTTTTGAAAAGGAAGTTTGAATTTTTTTAATGAAAAGTTGAGTTTCAGAATGAAATTTGTGCAAGTTTTACATTTTATTTTCTATTTAGCCTCTTAATCATGTTTAAGAAAATTTCTAATACGATTAAAACTTGCTTCAAATTGCTAACTTTGATGCCATAAAATGGATAAGCATGTTTTAGGACAAGTTTAAGGTAATAAATGAGCTTATTGCTTGAAAACAGATAAACACACACACACTCACACACACACTATATATATATATATATATATATATATATATATATTATATATATAATATATAGTAGTATTATATATTACTATATTATAATATAATATATATAGCTATTATATATATAATTATTATATATATATATATATAATATATGCATATTTATAGTATATATAATATATATAATAGTAATATATATATAATATAGTATTATATAGTATATATATATATATATATATATAGTATAGTTATATATTATATATAATATATTTATTAGATATATATATATATATGAGAAATATATTTGATACAAGATATGCTCAGATTGGACCGGGTTTCCACTCAGAAAGTGTGCTATCTACGGACTTCTTTGTCGCAATCTGTTACCCCCCCTAACATGTTTTGATAAGATTCTTCAACTCCTATTTTGGACGACATCTTTTCGTCCTTAAAACTTCACCTCTTCAGCTCCTAAACTTTCAATTTATCTCAAAATCCCCTTTCTCGGCCCCAAAACCACAGATCTTACTAAATCTCTTAGGAAAATTTCTTGACTCTGCCTACCCACATATAGATTTCAAACCTATTTCGTCTAATCCCTTTAGCATAAGTTCTTTTTTCCACCTTAAAGAACGGATTCCCAAATTGCTTCGATCTATGGTCATGTATAAATATCAGTGTGCAGACTGTCACGTGTCACGCCTGCTACATAGGGGAAACCTCCCTTCAACTCACGATCAGAATTGAAAAGCATAAGGGTGTCTCGTTCAGAACGGGTCTCCCATACACCAACCCGGAAACATCAGCAATCCGGGACCATGCGTTCCAAAACGATCATCCCATCCTAAACAATAATTCTCACTTGAAACTTTTAAATCCATTAAAGAAGTTCGCATCATAGAATCTTTATTATACCACAGTCTCCGGTTCCCCTCTACAATATCACTTCAGCTCTGCCCAACTTTCACACGATTGATATAACATACCCCACTATCTCGTTACATAGTTAATCTTTTATCTTTCGTGGATATAAGTCTTGCTTCTTTCTCGCTTATTGGAAGTGTTGGTGAGGTTAATAATTGTTACCTATTTTAATTATTATGTGAATGTTTTCATTTTTCGTGATTATTATTATTATTATTATTATTATTATTATTATTATTATTATTATTATTATTATTATTATTATTATTATTATTATTATTATTATTATTATTATTATTATTATTATTATTATTATTATTATTATTATTATGGTGATTTTTGTATTTTATTTTTTATTCCGTGTTTATTTTCATTTTTTTATTTTTTAGATATACCCTATAACCTATATTTTTTAATTGTCATTTCATAGTTATATTATTAATTCCAACTAATGATTTCATTTTTCATTTTTCATTTGTGTCTTTACTTTTTATTTCTTATTATTATTTTATATTTTATTTTTTATCATCATTATTAAGTCATATAGTTATTGTTTAACGTTATACTTATTTATAGTTTTAATTAATTAGTTTTAATTTTATTTTTAGTCTACTGAGGATGGATTTGGTACAATCCGAAACGTTTAGAATAAAGTTGAAAATACGACCATCTTGTTAATATCACCCATGTATGGAGTTTTGTTTGCAGTGTTCGCCTTTATCATTAATATATATATATATATACCTATATATTATATATATATTATATATTATATATATATTATATATTATATATATATATATAATATATATATAATATATATATATATATATACTATCATATATATGTATATAATACATATTATATGTATATTAATACTATATATTACTATATAGTATATATATATTATATATATAGTATATATATAATATATATATTTATAATATATATATATATATATTATAATATATTACTATATATATATATATAAATATATATTATATATATATACTATTATTATATATATAGTTATATATAATATATACGATATAGATTTTTATGTTTATTTATATATAAAATATATATATATATTATATATATATACTTATATATTATATTATACTATGTATATATATATTATAGTATATATATATATATTATTATATATTATAGTATATATATATTTATTTATTACTATATAAATATATATATTATATATTATATATTATATATATAACTATATATATTATATATATATATATATTAACTATATATATATATATATATATATACTATTATTATTATTATTTATATATAATATATAATATTATATGTATATATCTAATATATATATATATATATATATAGGAAATATATATATATAATTATATATATATATAAATATTATAACTATAATATATATATAGTATATATATAATATAATATATATATAATATATTTATATATTACATCCCGTAGCTAGGGTGGCTGAGTGAATCGGAAATCCCCCCAAAATTATTCACGCTATTAAAAAAAAATTTTTTTGAAGACGAGTTGACGTTTTTAATATTCTAAGAAAAATTAATAATAATAATAAAAGTATTTTAAGAATAATATTATAATAGAAATTAGAAAAAAATATTTATGGTTCTTGAAGATAAATTCAAATTGGATTTTTATGAAATTTCTAAAAATATTTGCTGGCTTACAGTAAAAAAATAATAAAAAGTTTGAATTTTTTCCTTAACCTTTACTAGTATTTTGCATTTTTACTTTTGTCTTTTTGCGTCTATTTGAGACGCATTTTAACCCGTATTTTTTCACTGAGTGTGCTTGATAATTTCTGCGGCTTAGTTTAAGTTCATTTTTCCTTTTTATTTTTTACAAAAGGTTTTTTATCTTTATATATCTCCATACATGCATGATGGATTATATATATATTATATATATATAATATATATGAGTATATATAGTATATAGTATATTATAATATATATATACTATATATTATATAGTTATTATATATATATATACATATATATAACTTATATATATACAATATATATATATATATATATATATATCATATATATATATATATTATTATATATATATTACATGGGTGCATTTTTCACTGAACTTTATTACTATCTAACTATCCATCTTCTCTGTAAAAAATTTGCTTATTTTTATCCATTTCTATGTATGTATGTATGTATGTATGTATGTATGTATGTATGTATGTATGTATGTATGTATGTATGTATGTATGTATGTATGTATGTATGTATGTATGTATGTATGTATGTATGTATGTATTTATGTTTCAGTGTACACGTATAACTAACAATCTATTCTAGCAAAATCGTATTAATCTATATCCTGTTAACATGCAGAGTTTTTAATTTATTTTATTTTTAAAATTTGGTCATAATTTTGATAGAAAAACCGGAA
This sequence comes from Trachelipus rathkii, assembly GCA_015478945.1. NCBI lineage: Eukaryota > Metazoa > Arthropoda > Malacostraca > Isopoda > Trachelipodidae > Trachelipus > Trachelipus rathkii. The sequence goes on from JABUQX010096878.1 coordinate 15,626, forward strand.
AACCTTTGAAAAAATTTGAAATTTTTCAGGGATTAAAAGGGAAAAATATAGAAACAGAAAAGCTCTTTTCCTCCTTTTATTATTATGTTTTACTCTCGAATAAAGGAAAAAAAAAAGTTTTTGAAAATTTTGAAAATAAATTTTCCTTTTCAATATTTTCAGCATTAAAATTTTCTTAATCATTCGAACTCTTCCTTTTTTCCCCTTTCTAATATTAGTATATATATTATATATTATATATATTAATAGTAATATATATATATTATACTATATATATACTATTATATATATATATATATTATATATTATATATATATATTCAGTGGCGTTTTCTCCATGAATGCAAAGTATGCAGAGTTATCATATATATAATATATGGGTATATCATTTATATTATATATATATATATATATATTATATATAATATATATATATATTATAATATATATATATATATATATATATATTATAGTATATATATATATATATAGTATTATATATAGCTAACGAAGACATCGAACTATTTTAATAGATTATAAATACGTACCTATTTATTTTTATGAAAAGCTTGTTTACATTATATTTACCAAATACTTAATTTAAAAACATTTCAATTGAGTAATTTCTTAGGTCCTATTCATTTTTTAAATAAAGCTGTCTGTGGTTTTAAGATAGTTTTAAAGCGTGTTTTTTCCTTTAATATAAAAATCGTACACCTACTCCATTATTGCATTTATTTCCCAATTATTTTATGTATATAATGCTATATACCACTTAAATAAGTTATATAAAATTAATATTCAATATTCAGAACAATCAGACACATTTCGATACAAAAATTTCAAACAAGCTGCCACAAGCCACACATTTCGTACAAATTTACGGGAAGAGAACGAAAGGTTTCTATATTTTCGCTGATTAGGTAGAAAAAGACTCGCCCGCTCCCCTTATAGCTTGATTGTAAAAAATGACGTCCTTTCGTCCGCCCGGTGGCCAAAGAATTTTACTCCTAGACAGAGTAGGCAGCTGGAATTTCTAAATTGAATTCAATTATTATTATAGCTATTACTATTTGTGGTTGTTTTTTCTTTTAATTTATGATGCAAAATAGCTTCTCTTTTTTAATTTTATATAAAATTTAAAATTTGTATATTTTTACAAATTTAATTTAATTATTTAAAACCTAAAAAATAGTTGGGTAGGAGCTACCTACCCGGCCCACCCTGGCTCGAGCCCCCTGATATATATATATATATATATATATATATATATATATATATATATATATATATATATATACTATATATATATATATATATATATATATATATCTCAGGAGTTATATATATATTATTTTAAATCAAAGCCCTTAGATATGATAAAGGCTGGGCACTTGTTAATCTGTAATTTTTTTTGCTATTCGCTGGGGGGATTGAGGGAAAGGGGTAACTTTGAACTTAGTTCATTTCAGATCATTAAAACGTTTCTCCCCTTCTAAAAGTTCTTCCATGAGATCATTTGTTTTGATTGTTTCTTTTTTATAAATTTTTTTTATCTTTTCAATTTTACAATCGATCTAAACTTGTTGCTCTGTTGTTGTTGTTGTTGTTGTTGTTGTTGTTGTTGTTGTTGTTTGTTGTTTTGTTTGTTGTTGTTGTTGTTATTGGTTATTATTGATGCTATTGAAGTTGTTCTGTTACGTTGTTGCTAGTATATATATATATATATACTAATATAATAATTATATTATTCATATATATATATTATACGTATAGTATATATTAATATATATATATGTATATATATCATATATATATATATATCATAGTATAATATATATATATATAATAGTATATTATAATATAATCAGGGAAGCGGCCTCGGGCGTAACCTGGCTTTGCCAAATTTGATTGCAATCTACCACTATAGTAAACTATCGTAGTGTACAACTTGCTTATTTTATTATTTTTTTTATTCCTTAATTTTTTTTTAAAAGAATTAAATTTTTAATAAATTAAATTGCATCTTATTATCAAAAAAAAAAGTTCAATGATTACAATTGCAATTTTGATTAGTTATATCAAATGCTTGCAAAAATTTTGCAGCATATATATACTATAATATATTAGTATTATACTATTTAAGTTTTCATACATTTGATATCATATTTATATATATATATATACTGTATATATATTATAATAGTTATATTATATATATATATAATAATATATATTACTAGGCCAATATATATACATTATATATAATATATATATATATATATATATATATATATATATATATATATATACATATAGTATATATATTATATATATATATATATTTAAGTTTTCATACATTTGACAATATTTCAAAAACAAATATTAAATGAACGTTTCTTTAATATTGAATCAAAAAATATTACTTTTTTACTTATAGGTGGCAACATAGCTAGTAATTCCTAGAGAAACGTATTTCTATAACTTGAAAACTTTGTTGAAAATTTTTAATTGTTAGAAGAATTTTTTACTTTTATTTTGGGGTCAGGGGGCACGGGAGATTTATATCTCCACCCTTCCGATTCTAAAAATTTCATAAAGATATGAAAATATTAATCAATCGTAGATATTGTTAGTCATCGACCGACAATTTTATTCACGTGTTCCACCACGGTTTACACTATCATCACTTAATATATTTTCTTTTCTTAATATTTTTATTTTGTTTAATAATCTGCATCCCATATAATAAAAATTGTTAAAAAAATATTACTTAAATAAAACCTTTATCGATTATTATACTATATATATATAACCCCACCTCTTCCCGAAGCGCAAATCAGCTCGAACGCCGTGGCGTGGCCGATTTCTCATGAAACTTATAGATTTGAAGTTTTTGACATGATCTGTAATAAAAATAAAAAAAAAATAAAGTTTGGAAACTGAGACTTAATTAAGAAAGTTGTGGTCTCCAAATTGATATTAAATGACGTATATTACTGCCAGGTCTTCTTTTGGTGAAATAAAAAATTATGGGCTTATATATATTTTATATATATATAAGTTATATTATGTATATTCTATATATTATATATTTTTATTATATCTTACGATATATTATATATATATGATAAATATATTAAATATATATTATATATAATGATATCTAATATATATATATATATACTATATACGGTAATAATATACTCATCGATTTTTATGATAACTAACATAGATATATATATATATGCTTATGGTGTTGAAGCAATATTTTATTAATTTTCCAGCACTCACGGGTCTGGGGGGTATGGGGAGTGTAAACCTCCTGTTAGACACACTTGAGATGATCCATTCATTCATTTCGCATTAAAAAAAAATAATATAATGTTATTTCCTAACGATCTAATAAAAAAAAAAAAAAATTTATTTCGAAATTATTAATAAAAATAGGTCTATTAAAACTGATCCTCAGTGTTCATTCCTTTTGCACATATTTATTAAATTTATTAAACTTATTAAAATTAAGTATTTAATATTTACTGAAATATGAGATTGTAATAATCAAATTGAATGTGAACATGAGACAAAATAAGGCATCATATTTTACAATACAAAAAAAAATAATATCAAGGAGAAGTTATATGTGATGCAGACCTAGATAATAGGCCGCAAATAAGTATTAAATAATAATTACAAATTATTAATTACATATAATTACTAATTATAATAGTTTTCTTCTACAGACTCCACAGTCTGACAATATAGATACAAAAAAGAAGTAACTATATAAATAAATAAATAAAGAATGAATAAAAAAGTAATTGTGACCATTAATATCTTTCAAAAGCAAAATTCAAATTGGCTATTTATGAAAATTGAAAAATTTACTTTGCATTTCAGTTAAAAAGAACAGAATTTAATCTATATTTCCTTCAACGTCAAAATCGGGCTGAAACAATCACTTTATTTTTTAGTTTAAAACAAATTTCGAAAGATTTGTGGTTTTTGTAGAAGATTCAATATCATCTCAAGCTCCTCTAAATAATCAACAATTGCCTTAAAAACTTTTCCTAATTGGTAACAATACATCGTAACTGTCAACCCACTTCTTTTCAGACATTTGTGTTAATTATGTCCATTTAGTTTCTGGGGAAATGTTTTTCTATTAAAATATAGTAGTTGTCCGTCTTGGTGAACTAAAGTAGGGCCTAATTGTTTTCACTGTGTCAATAGTTTTTAATGTGTTGTTGTACTCTATATGAATATGAACAGCAAATATACATGCAATTCCCACTTTATATTTCGACAGTTTGAATACCTCTAAAAGTTTCTTCTTTGCTGCTGCGCCATCATCGAAGTTGGCCAATCAAAAAGTCACATTATTTCAACCCTCGTAGTATTACCTCCGCCAGTGATTTTCCTTTGGTACTTCTAACAGACACAAAACCTAAAAAATCTTCACTAACCACAAATAGGTTTTCCTCATATCAATTAATATATACCCCTCATTTGTTTTAATTATTAGTTTTATCATTATTATATTTAAAATTAAGAGATTCTAGCCACCAAAATATTTTAATAATTTAATAATTTCGTGGGGGGAGGGAGTTTAGACCTCCTGAACACCCCCCTGGCTATGACCTTATATATATATATATATTATATTATATATATATATATATAATATATATATCTATATATATATATATATTAAGCTAGTACCTAGTAATAATAGTATAGTATTATTACTATACTATATAGTATAGGTAATGATATATATATTTATATATATTATATTAATATATATTATATATAATATTCATATTATAAATAATATATGAATTATATATATATAATATATAGTAATAGAGTATATATCATATAGTTATATATATATGGCCAGCCGATCCCTAGCCCCATGCATGTAACTTTTAAAACTATAACATCTACAGGAAAATAAAAACATTTGATTTAGCAAGCAATTTCATCGATGAACTTAAAAAAAATTATTTCTTTCTTCTAAATACTGGTATTAAAACACCTTAAATATTAGTATTAATCTTTAGGGCTCTGCAAGCGTACGGTTTCTCATCACCCTTCCATTTCCTGGCCAGTAATACGAGAGCAGAGGGTTACCATAGTGGTTTGTTTTATTTGCTCTGGAGAAAATGTTTATTTTTTCCTTTTTATTCCTTTTTAGGGGGGGAGCCCGACGGAGGGACAGAAGGGGGGAGAAGTCCCCCCGTCTGTTCCCCCTGGCGTTAGGGCGAGAAACCTCAACTGTCCATCTTTGTTGGCTTTATCCGATAGGGAATCCTTTAGCCTAAAAAGAAAAAAAATTCAAACACGTGTGGCACCTTTGCGCGCTCCCTCGGAGTACTAGAGCTTCTTCGTATTGTCAAAAAAACGGTAATTATTATACAAGTTTTCCAACATTTAAGCAATTTTCAATTTTTTAAAAAGCCGTGTTTTTTTTTATTTTATTTTGTATTTCATGTGGTAAAAAGTAAATAATCGATTATTAATAAAATCGATATTATCGTTATATCGAATTGAGGTTTTAGATTAACTATAAGCAACATTTCTCGATTGCTTGACAACATATATATATTATATACGCGGTACTATTACCTAATGCTAATATATATATTATATACTATATATAATATGTATAACTATAAATCAGTGACACCTATTACATATATATATATATTATATCTATAATTACTCATTAATAATTATAGTGGATATAATATATGGCTACTCATGATAGCATGTATATTACTTATTATATATACGTTATAGTTATATATATATATATTTATATATATATATAATAAGTCATTAGGGTATACTCTGTGATATTACTTACTGATTCTCATAATTATATATATATGTATAACCGGCTCTAGCAGATCGTCTATACTCATTTAGATATCAGCAATCTCTTTCTCTTCGGTTAATATTATATGTTATACTATTATTATGATATAATTCATCATATACGAGACTGCATAGTAAATACTTCTAACCTATAATAGTAGAATTACCATATATATAGGTATACCATACTACTTTAACATCTGCTACTATATGAAGAGTTATGCGTCGTAAGTGATATACGCCTAGCAGTATACTACTATTATGATACTAGTATTGATATATATATTATTATATAAGTAATAGTTAGGCTATAGTAATTATCTTAAAACCTATGTTATATATCGAAGCGGTATTGGTAATGCGCTCATATTAATTATACATTTTAATCTATTTGTACTATTAGTATAGTATAGTTGTAAATTAGAATGAGGTTTACTATGAAGCATCATGTAGAGATATTATAGTATCTATTACGACTTGAATCGCCTATCATGCGTCCTGTCTCACAACCTGCTATTAGCCTAGATATAGCAATACTATATTATCAGCTTTATAGTATACTAATAGTGGCAAATACTATAAGTTTACGCCTCGCTTTAGTAGACATTACTCGGCCCTCTAATATATTAAAATCATATTTACACAGTACCGTCAAGACTATCTTCACCTCATGCTCAGCATTAATACTCATATAGCATATTATATATTATACGTGATATAATATATCTATCTATAAGTGTATTACTTCTAGTTTACGTTGAGCTAACCTATATATACCATAATCATAGTATGATGTTATGTATAGTTAGTCTCGTTAGCCCTGGCTAATTATATAGGAGGACGCTCTATATAATTCATATATCTATATATGATCCTATAATTAAGAATTATGATATACGCCAGCGACAGTGTATGTTTTGTAATTTGTTTCAATGTAGAAGTACCAATTGTGTTTCTCAACGTCTATAACTTGTGCAACGCTTGCTAGATAAGCGTTGCCCGGTGATTTCCGGCAAGTATGGGATTAGATCGCTATATTTATGCTATCGAAACATGCCCGTAAGCACACCTGGTCAGACTGCGCAGCAAGTTTATTTTGTGCAAGACTCTACAACAAGGTGTAGTTTGCGTCACTGCTGCACCAAGTTAATAAGTAACAAACTACCAGAATATAATTTATAATAAAATATATCATCTTACAAACACTCATCATTTTTTTTTATTTAACAATGTTACATATGTAATATTGACATTTATCTATGATCACGTAAAAGTAATTTAACCTACCATATGCTGTTAATTTAATTGACTACGTCTCTATTATTATTACTTCCATGGCCCACCCTAGTGCGTCGCACTCGTGGTCAGACTAACACACATAACCGTCGCACTCTCACGACTAGGGTACGTTAATCGGAAACTTCTGTGTCGACACTATCTCATTGCCTATAGCATATCAGGTGTTTTCTTACCACTTGCAATATAGAACTAAAACATCCACAACGTTATTAAAGCCGTCGCATCTCAGTAGCATTTAGTTATATTGGCTCGAATATTTTGCGTTGATGTGGTTTTACGAATTTATTTATTAATTTTATAAAAGATTATTTTGTGACTTTGGATAATTAATTGTCGGTATTATACTCAGGAACTAGTAAATACATACTAGTATATTAAAATCTTAATGATTATATATCTACTATAGTAATAGATGTTATATATAGCTAGATAAGATTCTAAATAGTTGGTAACTTATTTTGCTCACAATATATATAGCCTACAAATATATAATGGTATATAGAGGATTAGTATACTACGCTATCAGTAGTTTAGTTATCATGTTGATTTATATACTGAAACTATATAATTATATATATATTATATTATTAACGAACTAATATATATATACGAATTATATATATTAAGTATCAATAACTAATATAGGTCAATTATAACTAATATATAAGTAATATATATTACGAGCTATACTAGTACATTAATATACCTATGTATATACTATTATATATATATAGTTTATATTAATAACTATATATATATATATAATTATATATCATTATATACTATATAGCTATATATAATATATATATATTAGTATAATATTATAGCAATATATATATCTATATTATATTATATATATAGTATATATACATAATAATATATATATTTTAATAATTTGGAAATGAAAAAAATAATAAAATTAACAACAATAATAATAATAATAATATAATATAATATGATAATAATAATTAATGGAATAATAATCAAATATATAATATTCTAATCAATATATAATTAACTTACTATAATTCTCACTTAATAAAAATACATAATCTAATTCTGTGCACTAGACTCAATACACAGAATTCTCTTGAAATGAAGACATAAAATAAAGTAATTTCAAAAATAATTATTTTTTTTATTTAATTTATTATATATTATAATTTTAATTTGAATTTTTATTATATCATACAACATCTATTCGTAAACCGCTTATCATCTATATATGTTATATACTGCCTACTATGTACTTAAATGGTATATAAAGGTAACTATTTTAAAATGGTAGTACTATATATACTAGTATAGTATATATATAGTATAGCGTATTATATATACTATACTATTATATAGTAATATTACTTCTATAAGCAATGATCTACTATCGTACTACTACGTATATAATATATTTTATCATTAATTAGGTCAATAACTATATATAAAATATATATAGACGAATATTATTTATTTGACGCTATATATATTATATTAGTACCTCTACTCATATAATATAGCGTAGTATACTGATATTTTATAGACCTAGAAGTACTATATTATATACTGAGTACTATATACCACTTACGCTATAAATATATAATGTCTGCGTCACGCCTGGCTGGATTGACCTATGCATGACTTGGTGCTCTCGAGCGCATAACGTCGTGTGTGTTTTGGTGTCTTTGGGTTGAGTTATACCTGTGTGCGTTGTACGTATGTGTCAAGCTTCGCATGCAATTTGATCGTACAAGATTATTTTTTAGCAAGTGTTGTACCGTCATGCAAATTTAAGTCAAATTTATCAAGTAATTGAAGTTTAAATATTATACAAGCTTGCTGCAAGTTTATCAAGTTTTTTTTCGCGGAAGTTTTTGCCCCAGGCACACTTTAAATTCCATACGCTAATCAAACTTGATTCAAGTGTACATGCTGTCTGGGCTGAGATAGTATTTATAATTTATATAATATAGTATATATATTATATATACTATATATATAGTATATATTATATATATATATTATATGTATATATAGCTATATATTCGAATCATATATGATATATATATATATTATATATTATATACTAAATATTATATATATTAGTATATCATCTATATATATAATATAACTATATTATATATATATAAGTATATAGTACTATAGTATATCATATAATAATTATGTACCTAGTCCATATTACATATATATCCCTAATATATATTATATATAATCGGTTTTAGTACTACGTATATATATCATATATATTACCTATATATATAAAGAATCTACAATGGACCGTTAAAAGTTGTACTATTTAATTGATATTATTCAAAGCTCGGACTCTTACAGGCTAGATCTTAAGCACAGGGCAGGTGCACTAATGTTGGGATCTGGCTGGAGCCCCATTTTCCATCGCCCTTAAAATTGGACAGGTAAAATAGGAATTGTCTCCAGTGCCGATTTTCGACGATTATGAAATACCAAAACGTCGTGCTTTTTATTGCCCTATAAAACGCCGTTTTCGGGCTGTTTTTTCTCTGACTATAGTCATTCTTCAGAATTTTTTCAATTTTTCCAAAATCCATGTTTTTGACATTGTGTTACAAACTCTCCTAAAGGGGCTATATTTTTGAAATGGACTTTCAAACTTGCAAATAGCTCCTAGATAGGTCCTGCACAGACATTACTCTTACGCAATAGCGTAAACAGTACCTAATTCGTAGATCATTGTTTTAGTTTTGTGGATCAGCCTTGTGATCAAATTTCCAAGTCCACTATGTTGTTGGATTTTTGGAATTGAAAAATTTGCGAAATTTTTTCTTGTTCGGGTGAAATTAGATTGGACATTTTCAGGGCCGCATATGTAGTCGGGGGAGATGCATATTTTTTACTTAGATAATTTCTTGTATTCGCGTGCAATTAAGTTTGGATTTGTTCTTGGTACAAAATTTCCAAAAATAAAATATATCTTTTTTTGAAAATTTAAAACACAAAAATTCTTACTTTTTTTTGAGTTTACAAACCAGTTATATACAGCTCACAACAAAACAGATGCTATCCCTTGTACCGCACTTATAAAAGCCCCGGATTAAATTGAGCTGTTACTAAATCCGTACGATCTCTTCGCTCGAGGGGCCGTCCTGCTGGGGTGGACGCGCACGATCTGTGAGCTAGAAAAAAATTATCGAATTTTTCATTTCAAAATTAAAAAATAAAAATAAAAAAAGTTGGTTTGGAAATTGGACAACGCTGAGCACAAACTCAAAAAATCGAAAAAGGACTTTTACACTATTATAGGTAATGGACCTATCTAGGCATATTTCAACAGTTTGAAGTCATTTCAAAAAATAGTTTAGGAGCAGTTTTGACAAATGTCAAAACACATGGGTTTTGGAAAAATTGAAAATTGCTGAAGAATGAGTTTAGAGCACCAGAAAAAACCCGAAAACGACGTTTTAGAAGGCACAAAAAGCTACAGTTTTGGTGTTTATAGGGTCAAAATCGGCTCAAAATGTCCGAATTTTATGTCCATTTCTAGGGGGGCTGAAAATGGGGCTCAGCCCGAGCCTAACATTGGCTCCTGCCCTTTAATTATTTAAGCATATTAATTTGTGAAACAATTAATTATGTGTTCAAATAATTCAGTGTATATTAATTAATTAAAATCTACGTTAATTTTACTTCAAGGTTGGGTTTTCTTTCCTGATTGCTTTTAATAATGGCATTAGATATCATTATATATATATATATATTAGTATAGTAACTATTACTATTATATATATATATATATAGTATATATATATATATATCTTATTATATATAATTATATATATATATATATACTTACATAAAGTATCTATTATCACACAGTTATAGTCTCTTAATATATATATTATATACTCATATTTCATATATATATTATATAATAATACTATATATTATTTACTATATAGATATATATTTATATATATACTATAGTATATATATATATATATATATACTATATATAATATATATACTTATATTTATATTGTATATTACTATATATATATATATATATGTGTGTGTGCGTTTATGCATGGGAATGTATGTACGTATATGTGTATGTTTGAGTGTACTTGTCCCCATCAATATATCTATCTAGCAAAACTGTATTAAGCGATGTCTTTTTAGCTTGCAGAGTTTTAAATTTTTTTTTTAAAAAATAGTCTAAAATTTTGTTATCAAAAAAAAAAAAAAAAACAACTTTTTCAAAAATTTGAAATTTTTTATAGAGATCGGAAAGAGAGAAAATAGCTCCCCCCCCTTTTTAATATAAGGTTTTACTCTCGAAATAAAGGAAAAAATAGTTTTTAAAAATTTTGAAAATGAAAAAAGTAGTTTTCTTGAAAATTTTGAAAATAAAATTTTCTATTTTCACTGATTGCTTAAATATTTTCCGTATGGAAAAATAACCTTGACCGTTCGTCCATTTTTTTCCTTTCCTTTTTAGAAATTTATTTTTATGTTATTTTTAAATTTCTTAACTATATAAAAAGGAGGGATGGGGAAGTTGGAACTTTGAATTTATTTCGTTCTCAGATCGTATAAATAAATGCTTATATGATTTTAAAAGAGTTTTTTCGGATGAGAATTCTTGTTTTTTTTTTATTTATTTATTTTTTTCTATTTTTCACAATCAATATTTTTAAAATTTAATATTTAAAATTTTTAATTTTTATCCAGAATAGCAAAATTATAATCAAATCATTTTAATAATATGATACACATAGTTTGTATATTATAGTTCAATATTTTTATTACAATCAATATATCAATAAATTATATAAAACAGTATGTAATTTCCCTACTATAATAATTATAAAAGTAATAATAATAATAATAATAATAATAATAATAATAATAATGGATAAAATTAATAGCCTGACTCCTGTTGATTTCCGGTAATAATAATACATGAATAAGTAATAATATAATAATATATAATTAATAATAATAATAATAATAATAATAATAATAATAATAATAATAATAATAATAATAATAATAATAATAATAATAATAGTAATAATAATAATAACAAATAATAATCAATGATTAATAATATTAGTAATAATATAATAATTAATAATCAATAATAATAATAATAATAATAATTCAATACATATTAATAATAATAAGTAATAATAATAATAAGAATAATTAGTAATAATAATAATAATAATAATCGACTAATAATAATTTGATGATAATAATGATAATAATAATGATAATAATAATGATAGTTAATAATAATAATAAATGGTAGATGAATAATAATAATAATAATAATAATAAATAATAATAATAATAATAATTAATAATAATAATAATAATAATAATAATAATAATAATAATAATAATAATAATAATATTATAATAATATATATAATGATAATAATAATAAAAATAATAGTAATGAATGAATAATAATTTAAATAATCAATAACAAATTAATATAAATAAATAAATTATAATATATAATAATCCAATGTTAATAATCACAGTAATTTATAATAATAGGATATAATAAGTAAATAATCATGATAAAAATTAATAGATAATAATCAATAATAAATAATGAATAATAATAATAATAATAATAATATAATAAGAATAATAACAAACAGCAGCAAGCAACAACAACAATTAATAATAATAATAATAATAATAATATTGAATAATAATCAATTATAATAATAATATAATAATAATAACGATGATATTAATATAGCAACTTTAATATCAATAATAGATAATAATTAATTAATAATACTCAATACCGGAAAAAATAGAATAATAATATAATAATCAATAATAATTAATTATGAATAATAATACAAAAATAATAATGAATAATCGAATAACGTTGTTAAAATGATAAGTAAAAGTAATAACATAGATAATAATATCACATCAAATAGAACCACTCCAGAAGCGAACAGTATTTCTAATAAAGACTGAAGGGAGACCATCTTTCACTTCGCAACAACAAAAACATACACGCATTCAACACCGCTCCACACACACACACACACACACACACACACACACTACCCATACCATCACACACACACTACACACACACACATCAGCGTAGCGCAGCTGGATGCACGGTGCCCTTATCACCGCCGTTGACGTAGAACTATCTGTTCGCACGGCCGCATACACACTACCATGTATATAGATCTATAAATACTAACCACGTATTCGGTATATATAGATTAGTAGCAATAGTAGCCTTATACACTCACTGCGTACATAATGCTAATGATAAGCGCCTATCGATCATATTACTTACGTTAACTTCAACTACGACTCAATTACTCACTCCGTCATTACATGGATATATATCTACCTAATATAATACCCGGTGCTAGGTATAATAAGCACGTGCTATCGCTAATATATATATATATTTAACTATATATATACTTACAGTCATTTACTATACTAGTATTACTAACGCTATTATAATATATATATATATATATATATATATATAATATAATATATATATATATATATATATATATATATATATATGATATATATATATAATAATCTGAATTAGCCTATATAGTATATATATATATATATATAATTGAATCAAGGAACAAGGGTAATAAATTCTAAATAAATGAAGCAATCTATAAGCTAGACGAACATTTATGGTACATTATCATTAAAAATTTTCTCAAAATAGGAAAAAAAATATATAGATTAAATTCGAAAAGAGATTGATAGACAACTCTAATCGGACAATTTTCACTCTGAAGTCACCATTTGTACGTAATTCCTTCCCGCCAAATTCTCATGTTATTATATTTTCGCGCCAAATTCTCAAGTTGCTATATATTTCCCGCTCTTTTCTCTCTTTCTATTTTGTGGGTTTAAAAAAGTTAAATTTTGCTAAAAGAAAAAAAAACGGTAAATGAGACAAACTTCTCCTTTCTGTTCGTTAGGGAGCCCATGTACGTGGCCAAACTATTTTCATTGTCTTTCGCATTTCACATTACAAAAGTTTTCAGTATTGTGATATATATATATAAATATATATATATATATACTATATATATATTAGACAGATATTATTATATATATATGTATTATATATATATATATATATATTATATATATATATATATATTATAATATATATATATATAATACATATTAGATATAATAGATTTGTTCTTAGGGAACTTTAACTTTACAAGGAACAAAAAGACGAGCAAAAGCTAGCTTTCTATTGTTTAATTACTTGGGTTTAACCAAACCCATCATCAGCTAAACATAGATTTAAATTACAGTTAAGAGTAATATCTCTGAAAGTTAAAAAAAAAAAAAAAAAAAAAAAAAAAGAATAATAGAATAATAATAATAATAATAATAATAATAATAATAATAATAATAATAATAATAATAATAATAATAATAATAATAATTAATAATAAATAGTAATAATAATTAATAATAATAACAATAAAAATAATATACACATATCATACGATAACAGAAAGAGTGTTAGTCACAATATTCATATTAAAGAATAATGACAAAAGCAATGACATAAAAAAGGCAATAAAAAAGAAAAAATTATAAAAACAATCTAAAAAAAAATATAAAAATTAAAACCAATAATAATCACATTAAAAAATAATGCTAAGATTATCAAAATTATAACCTGCACTACATTACCTGTTTAGATGACAGTCTCGAGAGGTATGTATAATAACCACGAAACCAACTGCTTATATACTGAATTATCATAGGATTTGTTGGTTGTGTGTTGTGACATTTTTTAAAATAAGTATGAAATATACACTTAGCACGATAGAGTCAATAAATTAAATTCAACAGTGATTAAAACGGGATAATTAAAGTAAAAACATAGATATAAATAAATAAATAAATTAAAGCCAAAATTAAAGCAATAATAACGTGATTGAGGAGCTATCTGAGTTAAGTTGTAGCTTTGTATTATGTATAAACAAGTTCTGAAGAATCCTTCGCTCAATTAAACCTGACGCCAGAGACAACACCTTAAAGTTTTCTTTTGAGATGTCTTAACGGCTCTCTGCAGAATGGGTCCTGATAGCAGAATTCTCAGGTGAATTTAGTGGTCTTCAGCTGCAGCTGTAAGCCTGTTTGGCCTACATAACGGGCTTGGCAGTCCGCTCAAGAATAGGAATAAAAAACCGAGGACCTGAAACAAACTTGTAGAATATCTTCATTCTGAAAATCTATTCATTTTAAAATAATTGACAGGTATAAATATAGCTTTTTAAGATGGAAAATTTTTAGAAATTGATAATTAAAGGTTTTTAACAAGTTTCGGAGTGTTGGGACCAAAGTAAGAAAATTTTAAATAAACTACCCACAATGATGAATCCACATCTGGCTGTTTGGGACAAAAAAGGTCTTCCAAGAACCCGTTGACAAGTTTACAAAAGAATTATTCTGGAAATAAATTGAATTTAGCAAACTGTTACATATTGAATTTCTTTATGAAAATCCAACCAAGATGATGAAAGTTTGTAAGCTCTAAAAATTCGTCAGGACAATCCAGAAAATTTGGCGTTCAGTGGAAGGAAGCTGAAAAAATTGGTACCAAGCATAGTTGTGATAGGCGTTTTATAAATGAAAGTAGAAAAACCACCTACAGTAGGTGCACTCTGACATTCACAAAAGGCAATGAGTTCTCATTCTCCTCCTCCATACTGAACTTAATATTCTGATGTTGAAAGTTAAGGTAGCCTAAAAATTGTAAGACATGACTTTGTTCTCTAAAAATCAAAACACAATCATCAACATACCTTCACGGAATAAGTAATCTGAGTGCAGTTTTTCCAACCAAAATCTTTCGTGATAGCACAAAAGTGCATTGGCAAATTGCCCTACAATTATTAGACTACCTTAATTTTCAACATCAGAATATTATGTTTAGTATGGAGGAGGAGAATGAGAACTCATTGCCCTTTTTGGGTGTCAGACTGCACCGTACTGTGGTTGGCTTTTCTACTCTATTTTGCAGATACACCTATGTATCCTTGGTAAATTTTTTCAACTTCTTCCTGGGCGCCAATTGTCTGGATTGCCCTGCCCAATTTGAAGAGCTTACAAAACTTTTAACATTTTGGTTGGATATTCATAAAGAAGTTCATTTGTAACAGTTTGCTAATTTAATTTATTCCCTTCTAATATTTTATAAACTTGTCAACAGGTTTTTGGAAGACATTTTTCTTCCTAAGCAGCCAGAATGGATTCCTCACTGCAGGTAGTTTATTTAAAGATTCCTTACTTTGGTCCCAACACTCCGAATATCTTAAACTGTTATCATTTTTCTAAAAAAAATTTCTCTTACATACGTTAACCGTTTATTCCTATCAATGATTTTAAAATGAATATTTTTTTTCAGAATGAAGATATTCTGCCAGTTGTTTGAGGTCCTCAGTTATTTATTCTTATTACTTGTGCGGACTGCCAACCCCGTTATGTAGGCTAGACAGGCTTACAGCTGCAACTGAGGATTTCAAAACATCTGGGTCTTCATTTAGAACAAATAGACATTTAACTTCACTGAGAATCCGCTATCAAGCCCATTCTGCAGAGAGCCGTATGTATTATCAAAGAAGCTTCAAGGTGTTGTTCCAGCATCAGGTTTGCTTTAGCGAAGGATTCTCGAGAGCTTGTTCATACTAAACCAAAACTTAATTCTGATGGCTCCTCATTAAGTTATTTTTTGTATTAATTTTGGTTTTAAATTTATT
Source organism: Trachelipus rathkii (assembly GCA_015478945.1). Lineage (NCBI taxonomy): Eukaryota > Metazoa > Arthropoda > Malacostraca > Isopoda > Trachelipodidae > Trachelipus > Trachelipus rathkii. Next base: position 32,616 of record JABUQX010096878.1, read on the forward strand.
TATTTATTTATTTATTTATTTATTTATTTATTTATTTTATTTACTTATTTATTTATTTATTTAACATAATTAAATAAGTTTGAGTGATAAAGTCTACGGTTTTATAATGCCGAAGTTCATTAGCTCTCTCTTCACCATTACAATTTTAAAACTGAAAAAAAAGTTTCCAAATTATTATTTTTATTTTTAACTCTCTAGGGAAAATTTTTAATTAAGAATTCTTGTAGTTTAATTATTTTGGTATACATTTTTTGTTTTATTTTTCAGTTTGTTTTTATAATTTTTTCATTTTTATTTTCGTTCTACTATTTTTATTCTTTATTATTGTTATATTGATTATTATAGATTTTGTTGTTATTGGTATTGAAATTATTATTATTATTATTATTATTATTATTATTATTATTATTATTATTATTATTATTATTATTATTATTATTATTATTATTATTATTATTATTTATCATATTTTATTAACGATTATTATTCTATTATTATTATTATTATTATTTTTAACTTTCAAAATATTATTTTACTGTAAATTTAATTTGTTTTAGCTGATGATGGGTTTGGTTAACCCGAAACGTTCTAATTAAATGATATCAATATCAACGTCTTTTTAATTCTTATAAAGTTGAGGTTCCCTAAGAACAAATCTATTGGATCTATTTAACTTATATAATATATATATATAATATAAATATATATATATATATAGTAAATATATATACATATTATATATTATTTATATATATATATATATATATATATATATGTTTATCATGCAGAAAGAATGAAAAGCGAACTTCTTTCCTTCTTCGTTGAAATATTGGTGCTCAAAATAATGCTAGTCAAGCCAACTCCAATTTTTTATCCCCCCAAATTCCCTAAATATCCATTACCCCCACATCATTATCATTATCCAGGCGATTTTTCTGGAAGAGAATATATGGATTTCCCGAGTACAGCTTCTTCCTTCCAAACAGTAACAAATACTAGATTAAGCAATCTAGAATATGAAGCTACTCTTCTAGAGAAACAAAATGAACTTAGTGAAGAAGAATCACTTATTCTAGCTGCTCAAATAACTAGGTTAAACAGGGAACTTGATGCACTAGCTAAGTCCTTTAATATACCAAGTAGATTATTAAGTTTTAGAAAAAATATAACAAATTACAAAACTCCAATTAGTTCTAGATTGTACGATAAAATCAATGAGTTCAGACAGCCTGCAAAGCAACTGGGGCAATTTTTTGGTTTCTTTAGCGATTCTGACTTTAGAACTTCAACAGATGCTAAACTAAATAATTTAGAAAATAGGGTAATTAACCTAAAATCCCAAAATATCCAAATAAAATCTCATCATTCTTCTGTAGATGAAGAGTATAATGATATTAATCATAAAGTTAAAAATCTATTTACTATAAAAATACCAAAATCTGGGTTACTTAGTTCAAATAAAAATATAGATTTACCCAATCAATATGACTCAAGTCCACGAACCAAAAAAACAACTCGAGAATTCGAGCTCTTTGGGTCAGTTACTACATTCATAACACAGACTGATTCACGAATAAGAAGAGTAGATAATCAAATAAATTTCCTGGAATTTAAAACTGCAACTCTTCAGAGTCGAGTTCCAAACTTGAGTGAAATGATGGGTGCAGCTAGCAGCAAATATAATCTTATAATGACGGCATTGGATAGGTCTTCAACAATAGCAACAGCGACAGTCGCAACTACACAAAGTTTCACGTCAAGAGAAACTAGTACTATGAGTACTAAAAAACCTACTGAGCCTCTTCCAACAAGAACCGAAGGTCCTACTGACGCAGCAATTCCTAGTTCTACACTTGTGGCAACAAGAGATCCAAATAATATACCATTTCCTTCTAGATCTTCAAGTACCCCTCAAATAACAACGAAGGAAACTGAAGTTACAGAAGATTCAGCAGTAACAAAACAACCTTATACTGAAACAACATTTCGCTTATTAACACCTAATGATGACACTACAACACCGATCAAATCAGAAACAGTTACAACGGGTAGTAACACTGAATTTTCAGCATCAACAGACAAAACAAGTTATTTTTCCACTATAGATTTAAATACTCCCGCAGAGACAACAACCATTCATACGACAATCAGTGAGACAACAACAGAGAGTACGAACGTGGCAAACACTAACATTCTCATTACTGCGCTTACAAGGTCAGCAGATATAACTACTGATTCCTCTACAGAGGCAACAATCATTCACACTATGATGACTGATTCGTCAGCAGAAGTTACAAACATAACAAATAACGTTTCTTTTACTCAAATAGCAACCTCAAAAGATGAAACTACAGATTCTTCCACCCTAAGTTCAGGTCGCTTTACTGAGCCAACAAATTTTCAAGCGACATTGACTGGGTTGTCAACAGATATATCGGATGTGTCAATAACTAGAATTCCAATTTCTGAATTAACAACACTAACAAATGAAGGTGCTGATTTTTCCACTTTGCTTTCAGGAACTTCGACAGAGACAGAAACTATTCAGACTACAGCGACTGATTCCCTAACAGAGAATACGGACGTGACAACTACTAGGGTTTCCACTACTGAATTAAGAAACTCGACATATGAATCTAGTAATTCTTCAACTATAAGGTCAGAGTCTCCCACAGAGGCAACAGTCATTTACACTACAATAAGTGATTCGCCAACGGATATCAAGAATGTGACAACCACTAACACTCCTATCACTGAATCGGATAAAATGACCGAATCCTTCACAGAGACAACAACAATAACAGAGGTTACGAATATGACAACCTCTACCGATCTCACTTCTCAATTAACAATATCATCTGATGAAATTACAGATTCTTCCACCCTAAGTTCAGGAGTCTCAAACAGAGACACCATTTTCCAGAACGACAATTACCGATTCGTCAAAAGAGGTTACTGGTGTGCCGATTACAACTGACATTCCTATTTCTGAAATTACAATTTCAGAAAGTGAGACTTCTTATTCTTCCACTATAAGTGCAGGTACTCTCGGAGAGACACCAATTATTGACACAACAATGTCTGATTTTCAAACAGAGAGTACGGACCGGACAACCACTAACGTTCTCATTACTGGTTTTACAAGGTCAGCAGATATAACCAACGATTCTTTCACAGAGGCAACAATTGCTAACACTATGATGAGTGATTCGTCAACAGATGCTACAAGAATAACAACAAATGATGTTTCTATTACTCATTTAACAACGTCAAATGACGAAATTACAGATTCTTCCATGATAAGTTCAGGTCCTTTTACTGAGCCGACAAATTTTCAGCCTACAATGACTGATTTGTCAACAGAGATTTCGGATGTGACAATTAATAGCACTCCATCTAATGAATTTACAACGTCAACCGATGAAGCTGCTGATTTTTCCACTCTGCAACCAGGATTTCCGATAGGGACAGAAGCAATTCAAACCACTGTAACTGATTCCCTAACAAATATTACTGATGTAACAACTAATAGCGTTTACGTTACTGAATTGAGAAACTCAACTCAGGAATCTAGAGATTCTTCCACTATAGGTTCAGAGGTGACAATAACTGATTTGTCAACAGATATTTCCTATGTGACAATAACTAGCACTCCATTTCCTGAAATTACAGCGTCAACCGATGAAGCTGCTGACTTTTCCACTTTGCAACCAGGATCTTCGGTAGGGACAGAAACTATTCAACCCACAGTAACTGATTCCCTAACAGATATTACTGATGAGACAACTACTAGCGTTTCTATTATTGAGTCAAGAAATTCAACACATGAGTCTAGAGATTCTTCCACTATAGGTTCAGAATCGACAATGACTGATTTGTCAACAGAGATTTCGAATGGGACAATGACTAGCACTCAATATTCTGAATTAACAACTTCTACCGATGAAGCTGCTGATTTTTCCACTCTGCAACCAGGATTTCCGATAGGGACAGAAAAAATTCACACCACAGTAACTGATTCCCCAACAGATAATACTGATGTGACAACTTTTAGCGATTCCGTTACTGAATTGAGAAACTCAACATATGAGTCTAGAGATTCTTCCGCTATAAGTTCAGAGGCATCGATGACAGATTTGTCAACAGAGATTTCGAGTGTGGACAATGACTAGCACTCAATTTCCTGAATTAACAACGTCAACCGATGAAGCTGCTAATTTTTCCACTCTGCAACCAGGATTTCCAATAGGGACAGAAGAAATTCACACCACTGTAGATAATTCCCAAACAAATATTACTGATGTAACAACTACTAGTGTTTACACTACAGAATTGAGAAACTCAACACATGAATCTAAAGATTCTTCCACTATAGGTTCAGAGTTGACAACGACTGATTTATCAACAGAGATTTCCGATGTGACAATAACTAGCACCCCATTTCCTGAAATAACGGCGTCAACCGATGAAGCTGCTAATTTTTCCACTTTGCAACCAGGGTCTTCGGTAGGGACAGAAACTATTCACCCCACAGTTATTGATTCCCTAACTGATATTACTGATGTGACAACTACTAGCGTTTCCGTTACTGAACTGAGAAACTCAACACATGAGTCTAGCGATTCTTCCACTATAGGTTCAGAGGTGACAATAGCTGATTTGTCAACAGAGATTTCGAATGGGACAATGACTAGCACTCAATATCCTGAATTAACAACGTCTACCGATGAAGCTGCTGATTTTTCCACTTTGCAACCAGGATTTCCGATAGGGACAGAACCAATATACACCACAGTAACTGATTCCCTAACAGATAATACTGATGTGACAGCTTCTAGCGATTCCGTTACTGAATTGAGAAACTCAACACATGAGTCTAGAGATTCTTCCACTATAGGTTCAGAGGCAACGATGACTGATTTGTCAACAGATATTTCGAATGGGACAATGACTAGCACTCAAATTCCTGAATTAACAACGTCTACCGATGAAGCTGCTGATTTTTCCACTCTGCAGCCAGGATTTCCGATAGGAACAGAAGCAATTCAAACCACTGTAACTGATTCCCTTACAGATATTACTAGCGTTTACGTTACTGAATTGAGAAACTCAACTCAGGAATCTAGAGATTCTTCCACTATAGGTTCAGAGGTGACAATGACTGATTTGTCAACAGAGATTTCCGATATGACAATAACTAGCGCTGAAGCTGCTGATTTTTCCACTTTGCAACCAGGATCTTCGGTAGGGACAGAAACTATTCACCCCACAGTAACTGATTCCCTAACAGATATTACTGATGAGACAACTACTAGCGTTTCCGTTACTGAATTGAGAAACTCAACTCAGGAATCTAGAGATTCTTCCACTATTGGTTCAGAGGCGACAATGACTGATTTGTCAACAGAGATTTCGAATGGGACAATGGCTAGCACTCAATATCCTGAATTAACAACGTCTACCGATGAAGCTGCTGATTTTTCCACTTTGCAACCAGGATTTCCGATAGGGACAGAACCAATATACACCACAGTAACTGATTCCCTAACATATACTAATGATGTGACAGCTTCTAGCGATTCCGTTACTGAATTGAGAAACTCAACACAGGAGTCTAGAGATTCTTCCACTATAGGTTCAGAGCAAACGATGACTGATTTTTCAACAGAGATTTCAAATGAGACAATGACTAGCATTCAATTTCCTGAATTAACAACGTCAACCGATGAAGCTGTTGATTTTTCCACTCTCCAGCCGGGATTTCCGATAGGGACAGAAGCAATTGAAACCACTGTAACAGATTCTTTAACAGATATTACTGATGCAACAACTACTAGCGTTTACGTTACTGAATTGAGAACCTCAACTCAGGAATCTAGAGATTCTTCCACTATTGGTTCAGAGGTGACAATGACTGATTTGTCAACAAAGATTTCTGATGTGACAATAACTAGCACTCCACTTCCTGAAATAACAGCGTCAACCGATGAAGCTGATAATTTTTCCACTTTGCAACCAGGATCTTCGGTAGGGACAGAAATTATTCACCCCACAGTAACTGATTCCCTAACAGATATTACTGATGAGACAACTACTAGCGTTTCCGTTACTGAATTGAGAAACTCAACACATGAGTCTAGAGATTCTTCCACTATTGGTTCAGAGGCGACAATGACTGATTTGTCAACAGAGATTTCGAATGGGACAAAGACTAGCACTCAATATCCTGAATTAATAACATCTACCGATGAAGCTGCTGATCTTTCCACTTTGCAACCAGGATCTCCGATAGGGATGGAACCAATTCACACAGCAGTAACTGATTCCCCAACAGATATTACTGACGTGACAACTTCTAGCGATTCCGTTACTGAATTGAGAAACTCAACACATGAGTTTAGAGATTCTTCCACTATAGGTTCAGAGGCAACGATAACTGATTTGTCAACAGAGATTTCAAATGAGACAATGACTAGCACTCAATTTCCTGAATTAACAACGTCAACCGATGAAGCTGTTGATTTTTCCACTCAGCAACCAGGATTTCCGATAGGGACAGAAGCAATTCAAACCACTGTAACTGATTCTTTAACAGATATTACTGATACAACAACTACTAGCGTTTACGTTACTGAATTGAGAAACTCAACACATGAATCTAGAGATTCTTCCACTATAGGTTCAGAGGTGACAATGACTGATTTGTCAACAGAGATTTCCGATGTGACAGTAACTAGCACTCAATTTCCTGAAATTACAGCGTCAACCAATGAAGCTGCTAATTTTTCCACTTTGCAACCAGGATCTTCGGTAGGGACAGAAACTATTAACCCCACAGTAATTGATTCCCTAACAGATATTACTGATGAGACAACTAATAGCGTTTCCGTTACTGAATTGAGAAACTCAACTCAGGAATCTAGAGATTCTTCCACTATTGGTTCAGAGGCGACAATGACTGATTTGTCAACAGAGATTTCGAATGAGACAATGACTAGCACTCAATTTCCTGAATTAACAACGTCAACCGATGAAGCTGCTAATTTTTCCACTCTCCAGCCGGGATTTCCGATAAGGACAGAAGCAATTGAAACCACTGTAACAGATTCTTTAACAGATATTACTGATGCAACAACTACTAGCGTTTACGTTACTGAATTGAGAACCTCAACTCAGGAATCTAGAGATTCTTCCACTATTAGTTCAGAGGTGACAATGACTGATTTGTCAACAGAGATTTCCGATGCGACAGTAACTATCACTCCATTTCCTGAAATTACAGCGTCAACCAAAGAAGCTGCTAATTTTTCCACTTTGCAACCAGGATCTTCGGTAGGGACAGAAACTATTAACCCCACAGTAATTGATTCCCTAACAGTTATTACTGATGAGACAACTACTAGCGTTTCCTTTACTGAATTGAGAAACTCAACTCAGGAATCTAGAGATTCTTCCACTATTGGTTCAGAGGCGACAATGACTGATTTGTCAACAGAGATTTCGAATGGGACAATGACTAGCACTCAATATCCTGAATTAACAACGTCTACCGATGAAGCTGCTGATTTTTCCACTTTGCAACCAGGATTTCCGATAGGGACAGAACCAATTCGGACCGCAGTAACTGATTCCCCAACAGATATTACTGATGTGACAACTTCTAGCGATTCCGTTACTGAATTGAGAAACTCAACACATGAGTCTAGAGATTCTTCCACTATAAGTTCAGAGGCAACGATGATTGATTTTTCAACAGAGATTTCGAATGAGACAATGACTAGCACTCAATTTCCTGAATTAACAACGTCTACCGATGAAGCTGCTGATTTTTCCACACTGCAACCAGGATTTCCGATAGGGACAGAAGAAATTCACACCACTGTAACTAATTCCCTAACAGATATTACTGATGTAGCAACTGCTAGCGTTTACGTTACTGAATTGAGAAACTCAACACATGAATCTAGAGATTCTTCCACTATAGGTTCAGAGGTGACAATGACTGATTTGTCAACAGAGATTTCCGATGTGACAGTAACTAGCACTCCATTTCCTGAAATTACAGCGTCAACCAATGAAGCTGCTAATTTTTCCACTTTGCAACCAGGATCTTCGGTAGGGACAGAAACTATTAACCCCACAGTAATTGATTCCCTAACAGATATTACTGATGAGACAACTACTAGCGTTTCCGTTACTGAATTGAGAAACTCAACACATGAGTCTAGAGATTCTTCCACAATTGGTTCAGAGGCGACAATGAGTGATTTGTCAACAGAGATTTCGAATGGGACATTGACTAGCACTCAATATTCTGAATTAACAACGTCTACCGATGAAGCTGCTGATTTTTCCACTCTGCAACCAGGATCTCCGATAGTGACGGAACCAATTCGCACAGCAGTAACTGATTCCCCAACAGATATTACTGACGTGACAACTTCTAGCGATTCCGTTACTGAATTGAGAAACTCAACACATGAGTCTAGAGATTCTTCCACTATAGGTTCAGAGGTGACAATGACTGATTTGTCAACAAAGATTTTGAATGAGACAATGACTAGCATTCAATTTCCTGAATTAACAACGTCAACCGATGAAGCTGCTGATTTTTCCACTCAGCAACCAGGATTTCCGATAGGGACAGAAGCAATTCAAACCACTGTAACTGATTCTTTAACAGATATTACTGATACAACAACTACTAGCGTTTCCGTTACTGAATTCAGAAACTCAACTCAGGAATCTAGAGATTCCTTCACTATAGGTTCAGAGGTGACAATGACTGATTTGTCAATGGAGATTTCCGATGTGACAATAACTAGCACTCCACTTCCTGAAATTACAGCGTCAAGCGATGAAGCTGCTGATGTTTCCACTTTTCAACCAGGATCTTCGATAGGAACAGAAGCAATGCACACCACAGTAACTGATTCCCCAACAGATATTACTGATATGACAACTACTATCGATTCCGTAACTGAATTGAGAAACTCAACACAGGAGTCTAGAAATTCTTCCACTATAGGTTCAGAGACGACGATTACTGATTTGTCAACAAAGATTTCGAATGGGACAATGACTACCACTCAATATCCTGAATTAACAACGTCTACCGATGAAACTGCTGATTTTTCCACTCTGCAACCAGGATCTCCGATAGGGACAGACGCAATTTACACCACGGTAACTGATTCCCTAACAGGTATTACTGATGTGACAACTACTAGCTTTTCCGTTACTGAATTGAGAAACTCAACACATGAATCTAGAGATTCTTCCGCTATAGGTTCAGAGGTGACAATGACTGATTTGTCAACAGAGATTTCCGATGTGACAGTAACTAGTACTATGCTTCCTGAAATTACAGCTTCAACCGATGAAGCTGCTGATTTTTCCACTTTGCAACCAGGATCTTCGATAGGGACAGATACTATTCACCCCACAGTAACTGATTCCCTAACAGATATTACTGATGAGACAACTACTAGCGTTTCCGTTACTGAATTGAGAAACTCAACACATGGGTCTAGAGATTCTTTCACTATAGGTTCAGAATCGACAATGACTGATTTGTCAACAGAGATTTCGAATGGGACAATGACTAGCACTCAATTTCCTCAATTAACAACGTCTATCGGTGAAGTTGCTGATTTTTCCACTCTGCAACCAGGATCTCCGATAGGGACAGAAACAATTCACACCACAGTAACTGATTCCCTAGCAGATATTACTTATGGGACAACTACTAGAGTTTCCATTACTGAATTGGGAAACTCCACTCATGAGTTTAGAGATTCTTCAACTATAGGCTCAGAGGCGAGAATGACTGATTTGCCAACAGAGATTTCCGATGTGTCAATAACCAGCTCTCCAATTCATGAAATAACAACTTCAACCGATGAAGCTGCTGATTTTTCCACTCTGCAACCTGGATTTTCGATATTGACAGAATCAATTGACACCACAGTAACTGATTCCCTAACATATATTACTGATGTGACAACTACTAGCTTTTCCGTTACTGAATTGAGAAACTCAACACATGAATCTAGAGATTCTTCCACCATAGGTTCAGATGTGACAATGACTGATTTGTCAACAGAGATTTCTGATGTGACAATAACTAGCACTCTTTTTCCTGAATTAAGAACGTCTACCGATGAAGCTGCTGATTTTTCCACTTTGCAACCAGGATCTCCGATAGGGACAGAACCAATTCACACCACAGTAACTGATTCCCTTACAGATATTACTGATATGACAAATACTAGCGTTTCCGTTACTGAATTGAGAAACTCAACTCATGAATCTAGACATTCTTCCACTATAAGCTCAAATGCACCTACAGAGACAACAGATATTCGCATGACAGTGAATGATTCTACAACAAATTTCATAAATACAACAACCACTAACGCTTCTATTACTGTATTGACAACCTCAACAGATAAAACTACAGATTTTTTCAGAGAGACAGGAATTATTCACACGACAATGACAGATGTTACGAATATGACAATCTCTAGCGTCCTCACTTCTCAATTTAGAATATCATCTGATGAAATTACAGATTCTTCCACCCTAAGCTCAGAGCCTCAAGCGGAGACATCCATTTCTCAAATGACAATGATCGATTCGTCAAATGTGACTTCTACTAACGTCCCAATTACAGAAATTGCAATGTTAGCAAATGAGATTAAAAATTTTTCTACTTTAAGTTCAGGTATTCTCGGAGAGACACCAATTGTTGACACGACAAGGCCTGTTATTCAAACAGAGAGTACAGATGTAACAACCACTGGTGTTCCCATAACTGAAACAGAAATGCTATCACATGAAGCTATAGATTCTGCAACGGAGAAAAAAACCATTCACACCACAACGACTGATTCGTCAGCAGCGATTAATGATGTGACAATAACTCACGTTCCAATTGTGGAATTAACAACGACAACAAAAGCTTCTACTTATTTATCCACTCTAAGTTCAGGTACTCCTAAAGATGCAGAAATTGTTTACTCTATTATAACTTATTCGCCTTCTGATAATACGGGTGTGACACAAACTAAAGTTCCTCTTACGGAAATTAATACGTCAACAGATGAAACTGTAGATTCTACTCTACCTTCAAGTACCACCACTGAGACATCAGATAGTCTCTTACAGAGATTTTTGAATTTCATACGGAGATTACTAGGACGTGACAAACAGTAGAGTTCCCATTACTAAATCGATACTGCTAAGATATGATTTTACAAACTCTTCCATTCTAATTTTAGGAACTCTCACAGAAATAACTATCATTCAAACGAAAATGACTTATTCCCCAACGGATTTGCCTACGTGACAATAACCAACGATTCCACAACTAAACAAACAAACAACAAATAAACAAATAAACAACGTTAAAGGAAAAGATTCTTCCACAACAACAATCATTTACATGACGATGACTGATTCGTCTACAAAGATTAAAGATGTGACAACCACTAAATTCCATTAGAATTGCTTACGTCAACTGATGAAACTACAGATTGTTTTGCCTTAAATGGAAAGCTTTGATTTTGGCTATGGGATTTTTCACGGTAAGCCCAAAATCAAATTGGCCATAATTCTCTTAATTTTCATTCAATTTTCACCAAATAGAAAGCAAACTCCACCTTTTTCTGATCTAGGAAACGTCGATTTCAGGCGTTTTTTTATGTCTCTATTGATTTGCTTTGTTTTTCATTTTTCTTTTAAGAAAAAACATGTTTTGACATTTTGGAGTTCATCTTCTCCATTTTCTGTTGAAATGACTTGAACCTTGAACAATACAATGATGGGTCTATTACCTAAAGAATTATTATCAAGCGTTTTGATATCTGAAACCAAATATCATCAATGATCGAATTCCGAACGCAACTAAAAATGGTTGAAAAAATGAAAAATTGCGATAATTTTTTTATGGTCATCTGATGAACATGCAATTTTCACGGCTTCTATGGTTTGTGGAGATTCATATTTTTTATTTAGATATTTTTTTTGGTATATGCAACAGTTTTGCCTCTGAGCATGGAACAAATTTTCAAAAAAAAATTTGTGGGGGAAATTTAAAATTTTTTTTCGAGTATACATAAAAAATAGTCTAAATAAAAAAATGTATCTCCCCCTTTTATATAAGCCCTGAAAATTTGATATTGATTGGATGAGTATTAAAAAAATTATCACACTTTTTCACCTTTTAAAAAAAAATTAACTTCAAAATGTGAAAATTTGCGATAATTTTGTTTCATTACGGAACTTAAAACGTCAGCAATTCAAACTACTGTCTTCCATAGATACAGCAATCGTTCACATGACAGTGACTAGTTCACCATTTGATAATGTTCTTGCTATTGAATTGAGTGCACACAAATGTTACTACATAATTGGTGGCCCTAGCAGAAATAATATTTATCATCGCTATATAATGATGTTAGCGTGTCGACAAGTAGTTTACAAATTTGAAAATTACTAACGTTTCCGATACTAAATTAAAAAAGTGAGCAAGGAAGACTGCCTTTTTTTTGTCCCAAGTTCTGGTACTTTTACACGGACGACCAATATTATAATAGCTAATTCGATAGCTGTAATTAAGGATATGACAGTCATTAATGTTTTCTCATTAATGAACTAACGACGTCAGCAGAAGAAAAGAAGAACAGCTAATTTTTCTACTCTAACTTCAGATTTGAAACTCTTACAGAGACAACAATTACTTACAAAACAAATTACCCATTTGCCAATAGAAATTACGCATGTAGCAACCACTTTCTTTTCCACTACGTAGTTAAAAAAAATCAACAAATGAAACACTAATTCTTCCACTGTAAGTTCAAGCACTCCCATATAGAGCCAACAATAACTCAATAAACGATAACTGATTCCCTATAACAGAAATAATGGCTTTAAGGATATAACTTTCCTTAACTACTACTACTACTCACTACTAACTCACTACTTCTGAATTAACTACCCCAGATGATACAAGCGATATTTCATATAATAGAAAAGCATCTAGAGATTTAATGAGCATATTGTTCGATTACGTTTCTAATTCTAACATTTAATTATCAGGAGGAAACTCTTCATAATACCAAAGAAACTTGTTGATATTTCTTACAGACAAAAAAAAATTGAAAAATTTACATTGTATATAGAGAGAAATTTTATATTGATTGTTATGCTGTAAACAATATTTTTTATAATGTTTCCAAAGCTATTCTTAATTTTTGTATCGTATCGATTTTATTTTATTAAATGTTTAAGAAATGTTAATTCCTGTATTCCTGTCTCAAATTTGAATAATCCTTTGTTAAAGCCTTTACAATTGTTATAAAATTTAAAGAATTAAATTTTTAATAAAAGTTATAAAATTTTCTTACCATTAAGCTTTTTAATTTGTTTGAAGTAAGTCGCAGTTCAAAGATCTTACACACACACACACACACACACACACACACACACACACACAACACCACCAACACATCACACACACACGATACCATCACACACCACACGCCAAACGCACACGCACACCGGCGACACAACGCACACGCACACGCATCACGCACACGCACACGCACCACGCACATCGCACACGACACGTCCACCACGCACATACTATAAAATATATAAATATACTTATCATATATTATCCAATATAATATTATATAATAATATATATCTACTATATATATATATGATATTATATATATTATAATATATATATATTATATATTATATATATATATATATATATATAGTATATATATTATATATATATATTATATATATTATGAATAAGAAGAAGCAGAATTCGAAATTCATTTTTATTAATACAGGCCGACGTTTCGGAAATATCCTTTTCCATTTTCAAGGCTAAAATTGTAAAAATACTAATAAATACTTAAGCCAAACATTTAAAAAACACTAACTAGATCGAAAAAATTAAAATACTAAATTTAAAAATGATTAAAAAACTAAAAAATATTTACACCAATAAAATAAATAAATAATTACCTTGTCTACATAGTGAAACACTTAAAACTGAAACTGAACAAATTTAAATATGACAAAATTATTAATGACAATAGTTTGTTAGTGTATTATAATTATTTGATCAAGCTTTATATATAAAGGCACTAAAGAAACATCACCACTTAATGTAGGATGGATTTGTTTTATATATAATGATTCTGAAATTAATAAACTTTCTCTCTTACCAAACTGCCCTAAAATTATAAAATGACCATACCTAACTTTATATCTACAAGACAAAGAATGATGTCTACTAGAAGAGTGCTCCTAAGTAGACAACTCCATACTAGTTCTATGGCTAACACCCCTGTGCTCGACAATGCGAACTCTTAGCTTACGTTCAGTACAGCCGACGTACTTTTTCAAATTACATTTACAGAAGATATTTTACAGAAGATAAACACCACCGCTCACGGGCAGAGCCCTAATCTAGGAGGGGGTGTACTCAATTCACGTCCGAGCAGGACGGAGCCAAGCCCAAGGAGAGAATAGCTCACATTCTCCCACCCGACCAGTGGGACATTTAACATTTGACATTTGGGACAGTTATACAAATAAACGACATTTGAACGCATTAACGGTCCAGTGGTTTCCTTAAAAGGGAAAAAGCTACCAATTGTTAAAGGATTCTTAAAAACAATATTAATATCTAAAAGAGTAAAATACTACTCAATATATCTCGAATTTTCTCATTAAAAACACCAGATTTATTACCAAGAAAAGGAAAAGAAATATAAAAGTCACATTTTGGAGGGCAAGTCACAGGACTACGAGAAGAAAAAGTATTAAACAGATAGTATTAAAGTGCTTTATAAAATACATGAACAGGATAGTTATTATAATAAAAGTACTCTTTTAAAAAGTCCATTTCAAAGTGAAATAAGCTCCAATTTGAACAAATTTTAAAAGCTCTATTAATTAAAGTTTTACAAGAATTTAATTCAAAATTTCGACTGCAATAGCTAAAATAATTCAAACCTTGCCCTAAAAGGTTTTGTTCCTAAAAAACCCCGAGTTGTAAAAACCGAGCCACATCTATCAATTAAAACATCAAGATATGACAAATTATTGCTTGCTTCAGTTTCGACTGTAAATTTTATGTCATTATGGAAATTATATATATGCTGACGATACTTTTGTTATTTTCAAGGAAATGGAAGATGCAAGGATGTTTTTAGATTTTATTAATAATTTCCATAATAACATAAAATCTACAATGGAAACGGAATCAAGCAATAATTTGTCATATCTTGAGGTTTTAATTGATAAATGTGGCTCCGTTTTGCAACTCGGTTTAGGAAGAAAACCTTTTCAGGGCAAGATTTGAATTATTTTAGCTATTGTAGTCGTAATTTTAAATTAAATTCTTGTAAAACTATAATTTAATATATCTTTTTTTAAAATTTGTTCAAATTGGAGCGTATTTCACTTTGAAATGTTTTTTGAAGAGTACTTTTGATATATAAATACTCTGTTATGTATTTTATAAAGCACTTAAAGATTATATGTTTAATATATTTTCTCCGCGTAGTTCTGTGACTTGCTCTCCAAAATGTGATTTTTACATTTCTTTTCCTTTTCTTGGTAAAAATACCGTTTTCGCTTTTGTCATTTGTGCTTACGCTTGATAAGAAATGCTTGCACAGTTTTAGCACGAATTTAGTGCATAAACGACTACGATTTCTTACGAGATTTACTTTTGTTTTTACAAACAATTGGAATTCAACTGTTTGATTGAGCCCGCCGATTTGAATAACAGAAATAAAAAGTAATAACAAATGTTTTATATTACAAAATAATTGATAAATAAACAGAAATAAAAGTATAACAAATGGTTTATATTACAAATAATTGATAAACTAGTGATGGAGTTTATCGATTTGGAAAAAATTAGATTTAAGGCTGATTTTATTGAATTAAATATTCATCAATTCAAACGGACCTACCACGCCGCCCTTTTTTTTTTAACAATTTTTTCGTAAGCGTGCTAAATTCAGCAAGCACGGGAAATAGCAACCTTCCAGCAGAATTAAGGAAATTCCTACGTTTGGTAAGTTGATTTTCTTAACATTTTAGAGCTTGTTTGAGACACAAGAGATTGAGAACGCTAGTATAACTACTCGTAAGCATTTCTTACGTTTTGTAAGCACAAATGCAAAAACGAAAACGCCTTAAAACTGATGTTTTTATTTAGAAAATTTGAGGTATATTGAGTAGACACTAGACATATTTACTTTTTTAAATTATAATAATTGTTGTAGTTCCTTCAGAATATTATATATACACAAATTCTAGTCTCATTTACCCATTTTTATACGAACACCTCGCCTTGAGTCTAGAGCCTTAGATTTGCGTTCTATTCTAATGTGGTTAATTATTGTGTTATTCCGCTATCAATTTGTCCCAAATGTCATTTGGAAGGTACTCGGTTGTACCTGAAATGTAAGCTTAAGAGTCGCCATTGAACAATTTCACAAGGGAACCGCTCAGTTATGACCCAGATAACTTAGTTAATATCAGTTTGATGCCATGTTAACGGACACTAAGAGCACTACTCTTAAATATTACGATATCATTCAATTTGTCTCTTGTAGATATAACCTCAAATTAGGTATAGTGACTTTTAAAATTTTAAGTACGGGAGAAAGTTTGCTAATTTGCGGAGCATTATTCATGAGAAACAAATCCCATCCTGTATTATTAATAGTTGGCGTGACTGTGTTGTCTCTAGGCGAAGTTTCCTTTTATATATAGTAGCTGGGATCTCTCATTATAATATAACTGAACTTAAAACTCATTATCATTTGAATTAATTTTCTCATCCTTTATCATTAAAAAATCTGTTCAGTCTTGCGTGTTCCACTATGTAGACAAAGTAATTATTTGCTAAATCTCCATTTATTTAATATATTTCTGTTTTATTATATATATGTAATAAAATATATTTTTGTGTAATTGTGTGTATTTTTGTTTATTCATGATTTCAGAACGTTTTAAGGTTTTCTTCAAAATAACTTCCACGCCCACTAGAATTTTTTATATAAAAATTAGCTTTGGACTCTAGAGGTAATTTATTAGTTGTTTTTTACAAAAATTAGCCCCTTCGAAAGAGTGTTTGAAAAGCGATTAATTTCCGTACAACCGTGGTACCGGCACGCGATGTATTGCTAAGGTAAAAACTATTGAGAACAGTTTAACATTATCGATGCAACCAAGGGTACATTCTCTTCATTCCGATTGATAATTAAATTATATAAACGCTCCGAGGAAGGTAGTGGAACAGGTGTACCATTGACACATAATATAGTGATGCTCTATAGTATATTTATAGGAAAATGTTATATATATATGATATATACATTAATGGTGACAAGTAAATATTATATTATGCACATACTACGTTAACCTCAGGTCCGTCTTTGTACCGTATTACCGATATAAGTTATAAGTATAGTAGTTTGTATTGTGAGTGTAGTACGTGTATTCTCCTATTATAACTATATATATATATACGTAGTATAGGTATATCTAACAATATAAGAAAATATAAGTTTACAAATACATCCTAGTAGTCAATAGTAGGTACGTAGGTTTAGGTACTATATATATAGAGTGAGTGATTGACTTGTGTATATATATATATAGAGTTAGGCTATATATATATATAAAAGATGGTCCTATACTATATATATATTAGTAAGTGATATAAATATATGATATACATATAGTTTTTATATACTAATAATATAGGCGAATCTACTTATATTCTTTATTGAGAAAATCACTATAGTGTACAATTTGATACATTATATTTAATATATATGTGAGGAATGCTTATATAGTCGGTTTCCAAACGCAATACTGGATATCTCGCTTTTCTTATATTATATATCTCACAGCACTAAGCGTAAATATTAGGGCATTGCATTGTCATAAGCGAAACCCTTCCACACTTCACTCAGGTATTCTATCTGGTACCAGTGAGATTAGCAACATCAGCCTCTCTCTACCTTCTCCAACATACGTTCTCTGGCAGCCAACCCCAGCTCCATCGTCATCTTTCCATCTCTTACTGGTTTTCAAATCCCTTCTACTTTTCGTTCGCCAGTTATAAAGACCAGCAGTATATCTCCCCTCGTACATTCTATGCACATATCTATTCTATCCTAATTACTGCTTCTCAATGATTGTTCCGATAGACTCAACGTACAACTCCTTCCTTATGTGAACACTTCTCAAAAGTTCATGTTGATAAATTCTTTTCTAATCAGTCTTAGAGTTTTCATATCAGCAGCTTTCCCCTTATTCCTTGTTCTTGTTTAACGATGTTATACGTACACATGAATTAGCTTCAGTAACATACATTAGTATTGGTTTACAACCAGTCTCTCATACGCAATACCTCTAATCGCAATACCTCTTCACATCTTGTGGAATCCCTCACTTTAATATTCACAGCACCAGTCTGTGGTTCAAGTATCAGTGATTTTCATGAAATCCTCTTCACATCCAACATTATTCTCCTATCATTTACCATTATTAAATTTATTATTGATTTATTCACATAATTCCCATTTACACAATTTCAGCGATTCCAAATTCATTAATGTGAAACTCCGTAAGCACAGATTGTGTTCATTATTTATATGCCGTAACGAACAATAAGTTCAACAGATGCTCCCTCTTGCAATTTCTTTCACCCACAAACCAAGCTCCAGCTATAGTAATTTTCGTAAAATACATGCCTTTCCTCATATGATTTTCCATGGCGAGACTCCTATACCAAACATTATTCACAATCTTCCCATCTTTAATTCGAATAGCACTACCATTAGTCTCTTATTATATTATAACTTACCTGCCAGTCAATTCAGGTATCAGTACCACAGTCTCCCTCCCCCCCGCACTTTCTTTCTTCATCACTTCATTTATACAATATTAGATAATATCCTAGCATGTACGACTTCTCTGCCATCTTGGCATTGTTTCGCAAACTCCATGTCCAACCTCCACTCTAATATCAACACTATCATCTCCTCCTACTTACCTTTTAGAGTTTAGAGGACAATGCGAAAATTCTGTTTTTCTTTTGTCCATTGATTATCTCGAAAGTCATCTGGAAAAGTCTGTCCTGGTCATACGCCTCTAACACTTTAATTAATAGGAACAGGAGCACCTAAGCTCTGAACATACAAAATTTATAACTTCACTTTTCGAGAAAGGCTATTCTCACCATCAGGAAACTACAATAAATAAAAATTCGAAGGATAAGAAAATAATATAAAAATGATAACCATAAAATATTTAAAACATCCTAAATTTTACAAAGCTTGGAAGCAAACGGAACGTTAGAATATTTAAAAATAGAACTAACAAATAAAATGCAATAATAAATATAAAATTTTTAACGCAATATAATAAAAATTAATTATATTAACTGTACAAATGTATTAAATACTTATTTAAAAAATATATACATATATTATATATAAATAGTAAATTATTACCTTGTAACTAAATGTATTAAATTACTTTTAAAGTAATATATAATTATATAATAAGCACCAATAAATCATTGAATGGGAAGAAGGTTATTAAACTGAATAAATCTTGTAGCACTAAATAGTACTTAAATCTTAATAAAGTAATGATCAAAGGATGAAATTATTATCTGTAACTATAATTATTATGAACCTTAATTAATCAGTAATTGTCACAGTCGAAAGGACTATCTAACTATAATACTAATCTAATAACCTACTCCCAATATCATATATATAACTATAATAATCTGCTTAAATATCAACCAATTAAAATTTAAGTAACATCAAAAAAAATATAATTAGCCTAATATTAATAATTATATATCAACCATACTTATACTCAGTTAATACAAAAAAAACCATAAATCTATATAATATATACTATATTATATATCATCTAAAAATAAACAGTAAATTAACAATTAATTATTTAATATCTTATATAAATAATATTAATCAATTTATTAATAATAATATTTATAATATATACAAATAATATATTATCTAGTAAATAAATGTATAAAATATAAATTATATAATATAATATTATATATATATATTAATAAATAATATATAAATATAAAATAAATATTTATATATATAATAATATAACGCTGTAAATAATATATAATAATATAAATATTATGTATATAATATTATAATTATACTAATATAATATATTACTCAATATAATAATAATAAATAATATCTATAAAATAAATAATATAAATAATTATATACAGCCCTTTTTTTCCCCGCCCAAAGACATGAGGGGTAGTGATGCGTGCAATGACACCCGGAAACAGAAAGTAGTAAAAGAATATGAAACAATCGAAAGGAAAGCCCAGCACTTAACCGACCCCACTATATACCTAATAGTGGAGAAACTACGTTGGACGATCTCAAGAAAATCACCCATAGAAGTTTCACGAACCAAAAAAAAAAATAGCGAAGGTAGAACCTCCACTAGCATATATCGTCAAAGTAGAGTTTAAATCCCTGGCCAAGGTGGGCAACTAACATAAAACAAACCTCAACAAACACCACCGACCATTCACTCCTATTATGCACCTTTCTTCTCTCCTCAAGCATTCTTTACTCGATTCATTCCACATTTAAATTATTTCAGGAGTATCAAACCAGCCAGATCGAATTCCAAACAACTTCACACCACGATATACATCCGCATTAACCAACAAGACTATCATATCATAAACCTTTATCCATAACTAGTATTATTGCTTAACGTAATACTTATATATTTTTCTCACTAATCATTAACACTTTTCTTCAACACATACAAAAACTCTCTAATACGATTAATAAATAATCCTACAATTTATCAATCAAATTCTTATTCCCACACTATAACAAGCCCTAAGATTTGAGTCCATACACTGACAACATTGAACTTTAGAATTATACTTCTTATTCCAACAGACCGTACCTTAAACTACTATACATTAACACAGAGTAACAACAAGTACACCTCAATGATACAAAAGACCACTAGCGCTAACTCAAGACTTAGTCCCTTTACATCCACTGTGGTGGTTCGGCTATTTAGTTTTTTTTTTTATGTATTATTATTGTCTCATAATTGTTTTTCTTCTTTTATTCATTAAAGGGTTGTCGTCAGTCAAGCAAGAGAATGAAAAGAATGAGGAATATGCAGGGTTTAGACACTGAGATTATAAAACGATCATAGATAAACACGGAGTTCCAGGAGTAGTAGAAAAAGTGCTCTTTATGGGTGTGAGAATATATAAAAATGAAGGAGAGGGGCAGGGGAATACATTTCTCTGAATTTATATAATTATATTATATTATTAAATATTAATTGATTTCATTCAATTACAAATATAAATGAAAGTTTAATAAGTAAAAATAATTTATTTGATTTATTTAATTTGATATTTCAGTTCAAAAGCAAAATAGAAACCTTTTATTGGAACAAAAACTCTATTTACATTAATTGAGAAAATTGAAATAAGAAAGTTAATTGAATAAAGAATAAGAATATTTCCTTATCAAATTATTATAATGGGAACAAAAAATAAATTAGAATATTAAATTCCCCAGCCGAAGGAAACCAACAGAGGAGTATTGGTGAAACTAACTGGATATGGATATAGGAAATTATTTCATTATTTAATTCACCGAATGGTACGGTATATATTAAGTTATTACTTTTTACTTATATATATTGATGAATTAATATAATATTATTATATTACTAATTATTGGGTATTTAGAAGATTGTTCTTTATTTATTTTTAAGAAGTTTGCAATACTTAGTGAGAATGTCTGGGTTTCTGAATAAGAGGTTCCATTGAGAGTATAGTCGGAAGACTAGAAGACAGTAACAGAATAGAAAAAAAGATTAGCCAGGTCATAACATACATTTTGTATTTGGTTGCATTAATTATAAAATATTAATTTTTGGAGAATATTATTAATTATTAATTGTTTCAAGATTTATACGATTTTTAAATCATTTTATTTCTTCATAATTTCATTTCATTCATATAAATACATTATTTATTAATGTACTTAAAAAATATTAATTTATGACTGATTTTTGATTATTATTGTATATTTAATTATAATTGCTGTTTTTAAATTTATGAGATAAATTTAAAATATTTAGTAAGATTTATTTAATTTACTTAGTTTAATTATCTATATATTAACTTAGTGTTTCCAAATGATTGTTGAAAGAAAATTTTATTATTAATTATTATTTAAAACATTAATTTAATTATCATAGATTTTATTACTAAATATAATTATATTTGAGATTCAGGCGTTTATCATTAGGAAATATTTTTGATTTCTGAGTATCAATTTCAGATATTTAATTATTATCCTTAGGATTTTTATGAAAACGGAGATGGAGATTTTGGGAGTACTTACATTTTATTAGGGGAATACCAATTTTTTGGAGAGAGCTGAAAATTGTTCTGGAACTACCATATTTATTATATCAATGATATATGGATAATTTTTGAGCACTGCACATATATTATAATATGTCAAGACTTGCGTATGGTTACATATATAGCTCTTTATACTGCGGTTGCTGTTGAGATAAACTCTTAATTAAATCCCTCGTGTTCCATCACTGTACTACATATAGAATACACGATAACATATAATGTATATTTCGACTCTGGAAAAAACTGATAGAGCATCAACATCTAGAAATCTGTATTATCACAACCTAAACATAACCAACACGCGACTCGAAATTGAAGATAAAAAAACGAAATTTGAAGGCATAAAAGCTTCTTCGAAATTAGACAAACATTACAATGATCACATCAAAGTTGAAACAAATAAACGCCAGTCATTTGCACAATCGAAAGTAAAAATCCTAATTTTCTTGAGCATTTTTGACGTTGCATTAAATATTATGGAAAGTACGACCAAACATCACTAAAGCATATCAAGAACAGTTAACTCAAATCTCAGCAAATTTAAAACGCCAACTCATTTTCTGTAAACAAAATGAACTTCCTTACAAATATATTCAAGCACAATATATATATATATATATATTATATTAATCTAACAAATTCTTTATGATAATAGATCTGAACTACCCAAGCCGATGGGTGATGTGGGTAGAGTCTACTGATCTTTGCTACCTTCTACCCATGGGTCTAAACAAGAATTGAGAGTACCCCCACCACTAACTAAGACTCTAAAATCCCATTTAACAAAGCAATAACTTTATAATATGACCTCTTTCTTAATAACGGACCAGTATCATGTAAAAACAACAGCAGGTGAAAACAACAAAAAAGTAATATTTACTATTCACGTGTAAGTGAATATTACTCTATTATTCTATTGTAATAATCTTAATAATCTAGTTTATAACTAATATCTAATTGTAATTAACCTTCTGCGTGATATGCTGAAGTTATGGTGCTATACGCGGTTATATGGATTAACTTTCTCTCGTACTTGTTGTATTCGGTCATAGCGTCGTATTGTCAATAACAATGATGGAGGTAACAAATTGGTAGGTAAAATATATCGTGATAAAGTCACATCTCGGGTATATTTATTCGATATAGTACGTGGTGTATCTAATATAACTCACTAAAGTGGTTCTAATAGAATACGAATTTGTTGTACGTATTATTCAGAAATTTTTTTATATTTGTATAATCTTATTCATCTTATGTGCATAAAAGCAATTATAATGAGATTGTCCTAGAAATAAAATTCTTTATTAAATTATTGTAATACATGTTTAAAGGATAGTACATTATGATTAGTCATTGTGTTATGATATTTACCACCAACACCTCATATTTATCTTATCACCGTGACGATCACCACTGAAGACACTTAGCGATATTCCACTAAGTTATGCCTGTGTAAGCTCTTTTGAGATATCTTTTATAACAGTACAGCGATATCAAATCAGGCTCAAATTCTCAACACAAAGGGGCACACAACGATTCTATCTTTTGAACACAGTCCCAACCTTCTAAATGTAGGGACCGCCATACTTCCACGCAGAGTCAAATTTCCATCTAAATCAATAGCCATGACTTCCTGCCATACATTTTAACCATCACGACACTTATCACATCCATAACAACGTATGCTATCTGAAGTTATTATTTAATACATCAGACATATCTTGATTACCAGCTGTGCGGCACCTATCAACAAAACACTACGTTCCACGCACAACTACAGCATACTAAGTACCATTGAGTCTTATACAAACCAGTTTCACTCTTTACAAAAATCCACCCACTTTTCACACCTGGAGCAATCTAATCTCACTCACATATATCCATCAATTCACTCATTCATATTCACACTCAAAAAAATCAAATAATACTGAGCACGCATAACTAAACTAAGGTAGGAGCACTCACGCCCACTCATACCTCCATTATCATTCATTTCTAACACTCTATCTCCTGCAACCATCCATATATTAATTCTATCATACACCCGATGCAAATCATGATGTATTAATTATAACTGAAGTTACAGACATCTTTCTCTCGGCTATTTACGTTATTAATATTAAATCTCCATCACATTGTCGACCCTTGACTCATCAATTATTCAACACATCTCAAATACGCACATACACTAATAAGATCATAACTCACACTGTGAGTTAGATGTGGCCATTAACCATAGTACAGACTCTAATACCGAAATACAAATCACAATAAACATATACACATAACTATCCAAATGCCATACGAGCTCTTCCTAATTATCCTATACATACGACCAATGTTGCAATACATAAACATAAATACAAATTATTATTATTCTACTCCCTCATTTTTCCCAATCATTGTAATCAATATGAGAGTAAAGATTAGGATCATACGTCTCATACCAAAACTCCTTAAACGCACCTTTCTTCACAAATCAAGTCCTTCAGTCCTCGAACCGACACACTCTTTCGACCAGAATAACAAGCATAATATTTCGCTTACAGAACTCATAAAGTAATATCTCTATTAAAAATTCCTAAGTTCCTTTATCTTCATTAACCTTATATAAGGGTACTATTACTGAGCTCTCCTCCAACCCTTGGAACCTTACACTCCATAAACGCTTTATTATAACACAACTTCCAAATCCAATATCCAATCAATCTTGATATTTTGATAATTTCACAAAACCAGTAAATTTCATCTATAACTGCAGATTCAGATAATTTTTTTTCTATAAAGATATAAAAAATAAACTTTCTCACCAAAGCTTCTACCCATTAAATCCTCCTTGCTAATAACCTCACTCCCCACAAATACTATCAATTCTTAATCAAACTCACACATACACACTCAAAACTCTTTATTTGACCAAATATTCTGAACAGAATTTCCAAAGTTGTTCTTTTATAACAATCATCTCCCTCACAACTCATCCACATATATCATCAAGATACAAAATAAGCACCATCCCCTAACTTCATTATGTCTGACTCAACACGTTACCCATTTTAACTATCTTCACCAATTTCGCGCTTCTTCACGAAAGAGCTTCCCTATCACACAACCCTATGTAAGTCCCAATTCCATCACACTCCAACTTTCAGCCAAAACTGTATCATTTAACAATCCTTCCTTTGATCTCAACTACAGTCCATACCAATTTTAAGTAACCTCTTATTATTTTACCATCTTATAAATCATTCCAAGCAATCTTTCTTTTGAAAACTTCATCATTTACTCAAATGTATATTTACAATACAATTCAAAACCAAAGCATATTTATTTTACTTTAACCGATTGCATCAACTCATTAGTCACACAATACAATGTTAACATTCACTATTAACCTATCATCTTTGATACATAATAATACTTCTTTTCATCTGCTACAAGTACTTCCTTCTAATTCATCGCTCCACTTTGCTTCAGAATCATCTGGTTTAGCACATTCACCTGAATTACATTGCGAAGCGCTCTTTACATAACATTTTAATTTCCTTATCACACGCAATATAATATGTTCACTTTAATGTCACACAATTCAAATTTTACACCCACTCTCCTTACCAGTACAACCTTCATCTTCACTATCAAGTCCACTACTTAATTTTACATAGAACCACACAATATGAATCCGCACATACCATTTAAAACCCCTCACATAAAGAGATTATGACGATCCACACAACATACTATCAAACCTATTCTTTCACCAAACAAAATATATCTATTATTTCAAACTCTCGATAACATTACTATACTAAACCTACCAACTTCATCAGTCAACAGCTTATGATCAAATCTATAGATGGTTTACAAGAAAGTACTTACTTACAGCACATACTTTCTCTCAGGCAAGAAGATGAATCACCTTCCTGACATTCTCAACTTTCCAGTGACATAAAAAAAAATTAATACCGCATCCAAAAACACAAACCTGTTATAACCAACCAACCCTTCTTAAGATTCAACATATATTTCAACACTCATGACACAAAGAGAGTCCCCCAAAGAAGCTCGCAACTCACACCCATCAAAAAAATTCAGATTATTCACAGCCAAAAAATCAGTACTACACTCTTCAACGAATTATCTCACACTACAGACATCGCACATTAAAGATACAACCACACATACCTTGACCCTTTTCAAACTTAAATTCAACCATAGAATTCTAAGACTCACACACACAAAGTCTACCATAAGCTACTGTCCAACAAGTCACTTACAATAAAAAATTGTCAACCTCCTATATACATCGTCACCCCTCCAGTCATGATACCTTTCCACCACCAAACCCACACCATTTATACACAACCATCAAAAACCCCACAACTTCTCACACCTTTCAAACGCTTACCTTTTCATCTATTGAGTTTCAGATTAGTGCAGGCGGGAGCACAAAATCAAAATTGCCCTTTCTACAATACATCTATCACCTCTCTCCTTTCCTCCTCAACATTTATTCCTCTGACATTCATGTACCAAATCAACATCCACGTATTCAGTATCAACACAAATTTCAGAAAAAAAATTAGGAAGGCACGTTTACGGCGAATACGAACCATTCAAAAACTTCCAAGAAGGCGTAGATCACGCATTCCTGAGATCACGAACTAAGGTGGTTAAGGCCAGCCTCACCACCTAACACGAGGAATCCCTAAAGTCCATTCATAAAACCGACAACGCCAGGACATACGTGTGCATATACTCTATCTTTCATCACTCACCCAACCCATGGCTACCATATGAGTAGTAGGGATGTCTGTAAAGGTTTATCTAGAAGATTGGTTTGTACTTTCAAGATATGTCGTATGACAATTTCTTTTCGTATAACAAAAACGGTCACATGCAAAATGTGCGAACACATGGAGTGAGTGTGTAAAAGAATATGAACGCAAAGAGAAAGGCGAACCATTTATATGGGAAGTAGTTTCAAACACTTCCAGTATGCATGTACTACTATAGCAAGTAACTCTACATCTAAATAATAATGTACTCTTTCTCTAGAATATTTATCTACATCTTATATTAAATGATATAATATATTACTATATATATTATATATATTACTTTTATATAACTATCTATATAAAATCTTTATAAAAACATAATACATAAAAATACACAATACATATAAAAATACATGAATAATTGATAAATACATATAATTAACACAAAACATATACATACTACTATATCTACACTATTCACAACAGTATAATTAAAAATAACAATAAAATAACCTCTAAAAACAAGCTACACATATATATTACTACCATATAATCTTACTATATAGAATCTAACTTACTATATGAACCCAGATAGAATACGCCTCCCAACAAATTTTAGTAGATCTCTGTGGATCATGCTGTCTCCTTCCAATTCTAAATTACCAAACTCCTTCTCCCCTCCGTAACTTAGAGTGGGAATATTTGTGTTTTCAATTATTAATCACACTTTCCCTTCTAAAAACAACAACCCTCGGCAATTGAATTGAAAAATAACCATGATTATGCGGGCCTGAATATTATTGAAGAATTATTGCATCGTTAATTAAGTGATACAAGAGACAGCCGCGTTCTTCATAAAGATATATAATAAGTATTCACGGAAAGAATAATTCTTATAACAAAATTTTCAACATTATTCGTGGACTTGAGTGACTCATTCTAGCGGTTTTCAAGCTCAGTCATACACATGTAATACGTGCTATTTAAACAGATTTTATTATTTATCACAATTAACAAAGAGAGAGACTATTTATTCTGTATGACGTGCTCCTTATTAATTGTAAGAATATGGTAATTAGCACACACAAATAAAGTGAGGGATATTCACGAAATGAACCACTTTTTAAAACTTATATCAGCAACATCAAGTGTCGTCTATAGCAAATTTTTGATCTCAATAGATTTTTCTTCAAAACTTCCATTAAACCTGATCTTCCTTTATACTTTCTTTGATCAAAAAAATATTCCTGCGGTTCTCCAGCTATCCAATACAATCGTTCTCATCCTCCTCTTCATCAAAAAACTGGAGTGGTTGAAAATATATTATAATATCTCCTTTCTCTAGAAAGCTAGAACGACTCCGCAGCCCTGGAATATTCTCTTACAAGTGTATCTACTACCACACCCCATCCCGTATCTCCTCCTCTTTTTTCCTTATCTCACCTAAGTCTCTTTAGTTCTAAGCGCAGAGTACCAAGAACCCACTGCACACAACTATATAAACAGAGTTAAATTTGTACCCTTGACCAAACAATCTACCTATAAAAGTATCTTTATGCTACTATAAAAATAAAGTATTTACCTTCTCTATCCTATTCCAACCTTAATGCATGGGCCTCCACTGGTTTATCTTTCCTACATTAATAATAAAATAATATCTTCTCATTCCATGAAAATTTGTAATGCTCCTTGTTCTTAAATTTTCCCCTCCTAATATGCTTTATTTAATCTTATCTATCAAATTCTATGTTGTCTAATATGTATTAAACACCTTTTTCTTATTCCAATCTAAAAATGTTTCAAGTAAAAAATTTCACCCCTACTATATAACCTTTAACACCATCAGAGCTAATTTTCACTCCTTGGTTGCGTTATTAGGTAACCTAACATTCTTTCTATACTAGAGAAAACTATTGATTAGGAGAATAACCATTTCGATCTAACAAAAGAGAGAGTTTTAGAACATCAAAAAACCAAAAGAACCAAAATTAATAAAATTCTTACAACAAAAAAAAAAAAGAACAATACTATATATATTCAAAATTTTCGACAGCATACATAATCAACCAACCAATACATTTTTTTTATTACTAAACTTTATATATTCATTTAATAACAAAAGAGAATTATTAAAGTCTATTATCACTGCTGAATTACAGTGGAAATACAAAAACTTTTTAACAATTTTCATAATCCATCTCATAAGATTTACTTTTAATACCATCTATTCATCTTACCTCTCATTCATACTACTTCACCAAAACCTTGGAGTCTAACTTTCCCCAGTCACATAACTTTCTGAAACATCCGATTACAACAAATTGACAATATTTCTCTCACATATCAATTATAATTTTTTTCTCATCAAGCTTGTGCATCATTCAAAAAAATGGATCTTGTTTATATGAAATTTACTAATATTGATTACAAAACTACATCTATCCTCTAAACCAACCATTTTCATTACTACTCAGCATATTCTATCACTAACCCTACAACACCCATATAACCAGCACATCCATCATTGGAACATATCCTGAACAGAAAAAAATGATATATTAAGATACAGTTCGAGAAAAACACAACAACACTTAAAATCATTACACAAAAAATCACAAACTTTATAAATCTTCTCATCATTCTACTACCGATCAGAAAGTTATTCACTCTCTATACAACTGAAGAACAAACAATTTTTTATTTCTTTTGTCCACTCCACTTCTTATCAACTAGTCTTAAGACAACCACGAACCCATCAACATACATTTATATCAACAAAATACTTAAAAACGTTTTAAAATTCACCTACAAGACGAAATTTACGAAATATTTCACGGGCACATTAGTGTCATATAAAGATTTAGATCAATAATCTTGACTCTTATAAATAAGTGAGCGCATTATCATATCTTCACCCGCATCATCTAACCAAGTCATGCTTACAATTACTCTCAAATCACTCAAATATCAAAAGATCGTCGCTTCGCACGAAATTGTCCAACGACTTATTTTTTATGTCAATTTTGGAGGATTACTATCATAGAACAGAAGCATGTTTTCTTTTTTTAAACATAAATCTTTTATCAGTATGCACAACCACCACTCTAGCACTTTCTTTCCCACTGTATCAATCCTTTCACAATCATCCAACTTACATATATTGCAACACCTTTTTCTCCACCAGAATCAACAAATATTTATCAACACACCCTGGACATTCTACTCTTTTATCCAATCACTAAAAGCAATACAGATACGTTTAGAAGATTGATACCGGTACTTACAAACTACTCATTTCAAGCGATGGGTACGAAGAGCAGCAGCAGATTTGAGATCAGTTGAGAAAAAGAATTAAAAAATGGACCATTCCTAGTTTTCCTTAATAAATACTAGACTCATAATCAATCTGCAAACTGAACTTGAACACTCAACTACTAATCCTCGATCTTACATTATTATCCATAATCAGCACGCCACAAACTACAAAATAACGAAGCACTGGCGAACAAATAACTAAACGCGCCAGATATCAAATGAAATAAAAAAAAAGTTATCTTGGTTGTAAATCCACAAATACTATAAAGACAATACATTGACAACACACTTCCCCAAATTCCCACAAGAATCTCTACAGGCTTTCCCAGATTCTCAAAAAATCAACCTCCCCATTTTTACTCCCCATCCTAATATTTCAATACCTCTATCAAATAAGTATAACCCACGGACACAGCAACGTGATAAGCACACAACTAGAAAACAAACGAGAAACAGAGAATATATCACTATAGACAAGCCAAAAAATCTCAGAAAGACACCTTTACAAATAAAAACACCACTATTGACGGAGAGAACACATACACCACTCACAACTCGATCCAATAAAGAGATTATCACAACTCTTATTCATTATATCCAAATAACACTAACCCAACCAAAAAATATACAAAGACATATTTAGTAAACTTCAATACAACACAAGACAAACCACAAAAGAAAATAAAGACACACAGAAAAACAAGACAAAAATATAAAACCAAACACACAGACCAGCGGAATAACATACAAAACAGCGAAAAGAAAGAACAATCAAATTGACAGACGCCCCTATCCAAAATTCAACCTCCAAAAATAACAAAAAAATCACAAATCACACCAAATGAAACATAAACACGGTCAATCTATATTATAAATGTAATATAAAACTAATATAATAATTACATAAACATTATTAAAAATATGAAATAATTGTCACCTTGCAATTTAGAATATAACATAATAATCGTAAGATCGATAAAGACAATCTTTCACCAAATACCATAGCTTATATCACATAAGGCACCCCCCCTAACCACTAAACATATCAACTCATACAGCTTACACTCTCGGACAGTAGTATATCATAGTACTCTGACCTCTCCTTACTCAGACTAAAACTTATAATCCACTACACCTATAACCCTCTCTAACTTAAAAAGGAAACTACTAACAACCTCAAAAAAGAAACCAAATAGACTAAGAGCCACCAATCACACACACTTCACTAGACCACCCATACAACCAACACCCAAACAATAATTCACCGATCCTCCATCATACCTACACCTACCACACAACCAATACAAAAATTACAACTATCACTCTCTACATCCAACGAGCACCTAAACAATATCCATTATAAACGTCAAGGAAAAAGTACCTCAAATAACAGTTGAGACATACGAAAACGCTCTTAAAGCTTTTGAGATTTTATTCAAAAAACAAATGTAGATAAGAGGAACATGACAACACAGATTAACGCATAAACACCCATAAAAAAATATAATGAATACAAAAAAAAACAAAACAAAACATTCTTCACGAGAACACAATATGCAAAAAATTTTCACACCAAAGAACCCAACACAATGAATAACAACAGAATATGGGGAAAACAATAAAATATACAGAAAAACATCAACCACCAGCAGAATAAAAACACGCACTAAAGAACCATACAAAAATTCACAACACGTTCACACCAAACAATCCAACAAAGCACAAACACACTAAACACACACAAAAGTCAAAATACACACCACACCCCTCAAAACAGGATAATACATACAGAAGCCTC
>JABUQX010096879.1:0-2500 GCA_015478945.1 Trachelipus rathkii
TATATATATATATATATATATAGTTATAGCACATATATATATATATATATTATAAGATATATATTATGTATATATATAAGGTTATTATATATATATATATTATATATATATATATATATAAATATATATATATATATATATATATATATATATATATATATATATATATATATATATATATATATATTTTATATATATATATATAGTATATATATATATATATATATATATATATATATATATATATATATATTATATATTATATATATTTATATTATATATATATATATATATATATATTTATTATATTATATATATATATATATATATATATATATATATATATATATATATAGTAAGATAGTTATAAAGAAGAAGAAGTTATTACATATATATACATATATCAATGATCTCAATCCTCATGTGACTTGGGTGTGATATATATATATATATATAGTATAGTATATATAGTATATATATATATATATATATATATATATATATATATATATATATATATATATATATATATATATATATATATATATATATATATATATATATATATATATTATTGACTGGAAATTATCGATAGTTCACTACCTAAATTATCGGTAATATCGATAGCTTTTTTAAACTAAGGTAATTATTTAAAGGGTACTTAGAGTAGAGGTACTTAACTTTTTTGGTGTAGTAATCATCACTTCTATGATTTTTAGGTTTTCATACTCTCTAATGCAGAATTGACTGCTCTTTCGAATGGTTTCTGTATTTTCAAAAACTAAAAAATATTTTATTCAAGATATTAAGGGGGATACTGGTAAGCCATTAATGAAAAATAGCAATAACCTTTTTATTATTCATCCGATCAGAACAAACTTTTCGGAGCATGCAGAGTTGGGGAAGATACACATTTTTTGTTTGAATAAATTTTTAGTATATAGAACGGATTTGACGCAGTGCATATGAAAAATGTCAAATTTTCAAAATTTTCACCATAAACAGTGGCAAACCCTTTGAGTTTACAAATAATTTGTTTAATCAAAAGATGTGAATCTCGCCTACCTCTATTTGATCTGAAAATATCGTATTTATCGGATGAATAATAAAAAAATTATCGTGATTTTTCATTTTTGAGTTCCCCCCACAAAAATTAAATATAAAATTTATCGGAGTCTGAATAATTAACCATCTGTAAGTTAAGGGCATTCAGTTTAGCTTTGTGTCTTAATCTACAAAGTTTCACACGGCGTGATATAAGCACTGATAGTTTGTTAGTAACAAACATGAAATCAATAAAAGACAAGACATTTCGCAAGTTAGTAAAACTAATCTGATATTGAGAGCTAACTTGTTTAAGTTCTTTAGATTTGTAGGTGATTTCTTTGTTTAAAAGTTTAAATTGGAAACCTCGGTAAACATTACTATTATATAACCTTTTGGTGAAACATTTTTACTTACTCATCTGAGAAGAATGGAATTTTTATAGCTTCTGGTCACGGGAAAACGTTTGAAATTTTTGAATTTTTCCCATAAACAGCGGCAAAACCGTTTGGTATACAAAAAAATTTTCAAGACAAAAACTATGTATCTTCCCAATTATACATGCTCTGAAAGTATCGTAATAATCGGAAGAAATAATAAAAATGTTATTGTTGACTTTTCCTTTTTCAGTTGTAAAAATTCAAATAATTAATTGGTGGCACATAATATTTTATTATTCATCTGGCTAATTTTTATAAATTTTTCGTGTACCCAATGGTTTTGCCGCTTCTCACGATTCAACTTCTTGGCTTTTTTACTCAAATATATATATATATATATATATATATATATATATATATATATATATATATATATATATATATATATATATATATAAAGAAATATATATATATATATATATATATATATATATATATTAATATATATATATATATATATATATATATATATATATAGCATATATATATATATATATATATATATATATTTTTATATACAAACATATCAGCAGGATATATAAATATATATATATATATATATATATATATATATATATATATATATATATATATATATATATATATATATATATATACAAAGGTGGGCACCGTTAATGAGAAAGTTAACGCCGTTAATCCTTAATCGTTAACAAAAAAATTAACGGCGTTAATCATTAAAGCGTTTATCGGTAAAGAATGTAGCGGAAGTTAACGTTAATCGTTAACGTTAACCGTCTTCAAAATATGTAGGAATAGTAATAATTTTTCATAAATTTTTCACAAATATTCATAAAGATTGCAAGAAATAATAATAATAATAATAATAATAATAATAATAATAATAATAATAATAATAATAATAATAATAATAATAATGATAATAATAATAATAATAATAATAATAATAATAATAATAATAATAATAATAATAATAATAATAATAATAATAATAATAATAATAATAATAATAATAATAATAATAATAATAATAATAG
>JABUQX010096879.1:7500-22825 GCA_015478945.1 Trachelipus rathkii
TATATATATATATATATTATATAAGGTGTATAATATATATCTATATATATATATTATATATTATATATATATATATATATATATATAATATAATACTATAATATATATATATATATATATATATATATATTATATATATATACCTATATAGGATGGGGAGTCGAAAAAATAAATCGACTCCGACTCCCTTCCAGAGTCGATATTAAAAACAACCGACTTCCGACTCCCGCAAGAGTCGATTTTTTAAAACTGAATTCCGACTCCCACTCCCGACTCCAATGGAGAAATTTCATTACACACACATTTTGTACGCTTATTAAATAGCATCGCGCGCTGTTGTTAATTCGTTAATGCACAATACACAAGTACATTTTATTTTATAACCAGTTTTATTTGCTATTTTGACAACGACAGCAAAAAACGAAAAAAAACTATATATATATATATATATATATATATTTTCGGTTATAGATATATAAATATATATATGATATATATATATATATATATAGTATAATGTTTATATGAGGAATGTATAAAGTATATATGAGGTAATCAGTATATAAAATATATATAAGTATAATAGAGATATATATATACCATATATATATATTATATATATATATTACTTCATTTTACATATGTGCTTAAGCGTGATTTTTTTTTATAGGGAGTATATACTATATATATATACTAGATATATATTATAGTATAATAATATTATATGGAGGTATTAGATTATATAAACTATATAGAGTTATATATTATTTATATATTTATATTATATAATATATATATAGCTTATTTTACATATGCTTTAGGTGAATTATTTTTCAGGGCGGAAATGAATGTTAGGAGGGCCCTGTAATATATCAATATAGGGCTTGTTATTTGCTAGATTTGGGTGGTTTCTTTATGCGCAAGCACGCCTATATAAGAGGCTGGTAATTTAGAGATATCCATATTTGAAATGATGTTTTATATTCAACATAAGTAAAAATATGCAATGAAAGTATATAAAGTAATAAAAGTTCCCTTCTGTTGAGATACTCTCGTGGAGGCGAATTGGTAGTCACAGCCTTTTCACGCTTTTTTCAACCCTTTTGTATGTGCGAGATTTGTAATCGAAATTGCGGGACACAGATTCCTTGAAATTTACTCTCTTGCCGGGAGAGGAGTCTGAGGAGAGTAGTAATTCTTGAGTGACGATATCTGTCTTCTGCATCTGCCTATAATGTTAATTTTAATCTGACTCCAATATCCTGACTGAAGAGTATATCAAACGAAGGGTTTAATATATCATTTCATTTACGACTTAACTGCTAATAAAAATTTTGGCTAGCGCAGAATCTAGCATAAGTACGAAGCATAAATTAAGATAATTTTTACAAGTTATAATGAAGTGCTACATTACTTCCTGCCTAGCAAAACACGGAGTGAGAAAGTAGTGTTATAAATAATTTATACAAGATATAAAAATTAACTTCATTCAAATGTATACATAATTGTGGGCATTTAACAATTGCACACAAACATATAAAACATTTCAATTGGGTATATAAAAAATAACTAAAAATACATAAAGTTATACCTTCAAATGCAAACATATATCTAATTATGTCCGAAAACATAAGTAGACATACAAAATTTGAAGGCAAAAATAGTATAATTCAAATACGAGCATAACGGGTTACATCCGAAGATCTGATAACATATTACAAATATTTGAATATAAAAAATGACAAAAGAATCAACAGAAAATAAAAGGGGCATTTAAACACAAGCATATTTGGTTATATCCGTAGATATAAAACAAACATACAAACATTTAAATCATAAAAATACAAAAAAGTTTATACATAATTGATATGAAATAATTGAATTATTCACAAAGTTAAATTAGGCCACATCGATAACGAACCCGTTAATCCAAGGAAGGTCCATGTATAACAGACGTTTCTAACGTATCCATAATTTGACCAATGCGCACGTAGCAGTTTTCCAAAGTTGTAGTTAGCGGAGAAAACATTGCTTGACATATGTAGAGACGAAGTTGCTTGAAGTTTAGGTCTTATTTGAAAAATTTCTTCATACATAAAAGGGAGCGTCACAGAACCATTTAGAATTCGAAAAGGAATCAAAGTTCGTAGTGGAATCCAAAAAATGAATTTCTGCCCATAATCCAAACTTAAAATGATGAAGAAATCCATACCGTAAAGGAAGTTTGTTATGTCTAGCGATGAATCCTCGAACTGTGATAGTTGTGAAAAGCTGAAGACCATAATCCAAAATTTATTAAAAATGAAAATTGAAGTTCGTTTTGATAATGTTCATTTGCTTGAGTTATTTTTTCCGAGTGTTCTGATTGGGATTTTTAGTATTATTGTAGTTTTTTCTTTTTCTTCATTTTCTTTGTTTTTCAGAAGACGCTAAGTGAAGTTCTGGGTGTTCTTCTCCGGGTTCACCAATTATAGTAGGGAACGACTTGCTAAATTGGTGGTCTCTTTAAAGAGCAAGTACCCCTATAATAAGCAGGAATCATAATTTAGAATCCATATTTTGAAATGATGTTTTTATTCAACATAAGTAAAATATGCAATGAAAGTATAAAAGTAATAAAAGTCCCTTCTGCTGAGATACTCTCTCGTAGGCGAATTGGTAGTCACAGCCTTTTCCAGCGCTTTTTCCACCCTTTTTTGTGCGAGAATTTGTTATCGAAATTCGAGTCACAGCCCTTTCCTTGAATTTACCTCTCTTCCGGGAGGATTTCCTGGAGAAGAGTAATCTGAGTGAGATTTCTTCCTTGATTCTTATAATTAATTTTATCTGACTCAATATTTGACTGAAGAGTATATCAAACGGAAGGGTTTATATATCATTTCATTTCGACTTATGCTAAAATTTTGCTAGCGCAAAGTTATGAAAAGTACGAAATAAATTAAAATTTTTACAAAGTTAGTAATGAAGTGCTACATATATACTATATTTATATATATATATTATATAATATATATATATTCGTATATTATATATAGTATATATTATATATATATATATACTATAGTATATACTAGTATATATAATCAGTAACACAATGGGCGGTAGGCAGGGGGGTGGCAGGGGGGCTCTTGCCTCCCCGCTAAATCTTGGTAAATAAAAAACTGAACCTTAGATGTTTGCCAGACAACGTTTTATGGGTTTATTAGTAGAAAAACTGAACAAAAGATACATCAATCGATATATACTGAGGAGTAATTACCAATTACTAACGTATCTATAACATATAAAATAATATATTTTTTATAAAATGTGTTTTCGTTGTTCATATGGCTTGAAAGTCATAGCTATGTGCTTTGTATTCAGACTGCTTCTTCAGACAGTGTTTCTCCCGCTGGAACTCTCAGTATGTCGATAGCATTTTGGCGGCTGATAAAGCTGCTAAATATATATATATTATATATATATAATATATATTATAATATATATATATTATATATATTATATAAATAGTAGTAGTATTACTATTAGTATGTTATATATATTATATAGTATATATATACTAGTATTAGTACGAGATATATATACTATATCACTCAACCTTTGCCCCCCCACTAAAATGAAATTCCTGCCATATCGCCCCATGTATAATTATATTATCATTATATATATATATATATAATATATATTATATATTATATATATATATATATATATATATATATATATATATATATATATATATATATATAATATTATATATATATATATATATTATAAATTTTATATAATGTTAAAGCCGATTTTTCGTTTTTTTTTGCATTTGTGCTTAACGAAACGGTAAGAAATGTTCAAGTTTGCGTTCGTTTTTTGTCAAACTTATCGAAAAATCGCAAGAAATGCCTCACCAAACATAAGAAATTTCCTTAATTCTGAAAGGTTGCTATTTCCCGTGCTTCCGAATTTTAAGCACGTTTCTTACGCAAAATGTAAAACAAACAAATGGCGGCTTGGTGTCTGAATTGATTGAAAATGTTTCATTCAATAAAATCAGCTTTAAATTTATTCTTCAAAATGGATAAACTCCATCACAAATAGTAGATCAAGCAACTTGTAATATAAACCAATTGTGTTATTTTTTTTATTTATTTTCATTCCATATATATATGTATATTATATATATCTATACTATAGTATATATATATATATAGTAGTATAGATATATATATCTATTATATATACTATATATAATATATATATGATATATATATATATCTAAATATATAGATATATATATATATATATATATACTAATATATATATAAGTATATAATAATATATAATTACCTATATATATATAATATATATAATATAATATATATATATAATATATATATATATATATATATATATAATATATATATATACATATATTATATATACTATATATATATATATATATAATATATATATAT
This sequence comes from Trachelipus rathkii, assembly GCA_015478945.1. NCBI lineage: Eukaryota > Metazoa > Arthropoda > Malacostraca > Isopoda > Trachelipodidae > Trachelipus > Trachelipus rathkii. The sequence goes on from JABUQX010096879.1 coordinate 11,973, forward strand.
ATATATATATATATATATTAGTTATAGGGTAAAGTTACTTTAACGCCCACAGGGAACGGGAGCTCGGATCAAAAAAAAATTTGCACAGGTAGCCTCTATGATACACATAAAATAGACGTTTTAGGGTCGAAATGAAAAAAAAAAAAAATTCCATATATATATATATAAATAGCTACAGCGAAAAGGAATAATTTTTGGAATCCTTGGTAAATTTTAGTAAGGAAAATGTAATTAAAGAACACCCCAAGGGTATACCGCACGAATGGCAAGGAGTCGGGGTCTCTCGGCCTTCCGGGGAACTACGGGTAGGACTAATTTCCCCCCCCTCCGGGGAGGGCTCCGGAACCCCCGCTCTTGGTATTTGGGTGTCGGCGGGGGTTTCCTTCCGAGCGAGTCCCCTACGGGTATGGGAAAACGTCCACCGCCCCTGTGTTCCCGTCGGCCGGCCCCCTACGTTGCCGTGTAATACCTTTATATATAAATATATATAATTTCGCCCCTAGAACAGGTAAAAAAAAAAACAAAAAAAAAAAAAAACTTCATTTCGACCCTAGAATCTATTTATGTATCATAGATGCTACCTGTGACATTTTTTTTTGATCCGAGCTTCCGCCTTTCCGTGTGGGCGTTAAGTAACTTTGTCCATATATAAATAATATATATATATATATATATACTGATATATATATAATTAACTATATATATATAATATATATTATATATATATATATATATATACTATATATATATATTATATATATAATCAAAAACAGCTGATTCCAATTGTTTTTAAAAACAAAAGTAAACCTATCACGAAAAATCACGGTCGTTAAAACAGGAAATTAGTGCTAAACGGGCGAGCATTTCTTAATCGAGCGTAAGCACAAAGGACAAAACGAAAACGGTCTAAATTAACTAAAAGCAAAGAATAAAATTCATTCTATCGTAAACTCTTCGTTATTATTACAATTATGATTAAAGTGAGATATAACAAAAATAATTAGTCCGCCAGTAAAGTATTATGGACTTGCTACTTCTAATTTATCGCAGCCCATTAAATACTTTACTTGGGACTAATTTCTTTATTTCTTTCTCCTTTATTCATAAAATTGCTGGTCTAAGTCCCGCATACACATGCCTTTGTTGATTGTTCTGATTGAAGTTTTTCAATGAAAAAATCACCTTTCTCCGTAAATTTTCTAGCTTTTAGCCTTTATCACTCAAACCTTTTTGATAAATTGTTTACTCTTTTCTCGATAACACTTATCGCCCTAAAACTACTGCATATGAATGTTTCTAAACTTCCTGTTTATGCTCGGCTTCCTCCTTGGACCCCTTTCCAATGATCTCACTTTCAGATTAGAAGCATATTAAGCAAAAACTTTCCACAATGCAAGTTTTTTTATATCTTTTATACACAACTCAATGGTATTTTCATTTAACGAATTTAAGAAAGGCTCCATCATGAACTTATGAGGTCCACATCGTTACAAATATAAAATGTCGACTGTAACATCGACTATTAGGTCAACCTTTCCTATAACTAAGATGCGAGCCATCAACACACATGGGCATTTGCTTTCGAACTAATCTCCCAATCTCTCCACCAGAGAATTAGCTGTCAAAGTATTCAACGTAATTCCTCATAGGCCACCACTATGTCTCTTCAAAAATTTCATTCTTTCAAATGCCTCGACAGATGAAGAACTTGAAAATTTGGAATCTTTTTATAAAAAACATCCATAAGACTTCTTTAGCACTTCTGATTGCCTGTATTATTTGCCTGAATTCGTGCAAATAACGAAACACGATTTATTTGCTTTGCAAACGATTGGACATCAGCTGTTGTGGATGGAGCCCCGTCGTTTCGAATAAACAGAAATAAAAATAATAACAAAATGGTTTTATCATATGAACAATTGTATATATCATATTACTATATGATATAGTATATATATATATTATTAATATTATATATATAATATATATACTATATAATATATCTATATATATATATATAGTATATATATTTAATATATATATATGTAATATATATATATGGGCGATAGGGGATGAACTACTGTTTTCTCAGAAAATTTTAGCGTATTGGACTCAGGAGAAAAGAATACCATAAGAAAATGTTAAATATATCGCTGGAAAAAGTTTTTTTCTTTTCTTTTAATATAGGAAAAAATTAAAAATAAACAATTTAAATTGGCTACAAAACAAATGTCAAATAAAAAAAAACGTACGTCTTTTATAATAAAAATTCAATTAAGTTTTCCAATTTTTGTGCTGAAAAGCTTTATAGCAAAATCTGATTGGAAGTCTGAAGGAGTCGTTTTTTTAATCGACTCCCGACTCCGACTCCCGACTCCGACTCCGACTCCGACTTCTTACCCCTTGAAAACGCTCGACTTCCGACTCCCGACTCCGGACTCACGACTGCCCGAATCCGACTCCCGACTCCCGACTCCCAACTGCCCGACTCCGACTGCCCGACTCCCGACCCCCCATCCCTGATATATTATATATATATATATATATTACTAGATATATATATATATATATAATTATAAATACATATATAATATATAATAAGTATATTGATATATATATATATATATTATATATAATATATAATTATATATATATTATATATATATATATATATATAATATAATAATATACTATATATATATAATATATATTATATACTATAATATATATATATATATATATTTACATTGAGCTTTGGCTATTTTGGGGCAAAGGAAAAAATCCGCTCGATATTTTTTAAGTTTTCCAGATTTTATATGCATTGAACTAAATTTTGATGTATGATTCATTCAAATAAAATAACTTTTGGCAAGTTTCAGAAAACTTTTTAGTTTTAGGAAAAAAGAAAAGTCAGAAGATATTGAAAAATAATAGATAAAAAAAAAATTGATTTTACGCTGATATGTTTGAGCTATTTCAATCCGTGTATTGCAGGTATTTTAATGAAATCCGTTTTTAAAAATCTTTTGTAGTTCAGCAGAAATTCACTTTTAAAAAATGCTGATTAAAATGCTGATTCATGATATTTGGGAGGGAATTACTCAAATTTTAGTCGATGTTTTTCAAACATCCTCGAAATAATAATTATAGACCCAGTTATCCTCTTTCGAATGGTGTATCAATTACTCCAATAAAATTCAATAAATATTTTACCCAAACCCTCCCTTAATATATATATATATATATATATATATAATATATATATATATATATATATATATATATATATATATATATAGTATATATATAGTATATATATATATATATAATATAGTGATATTATATATAAATATATATATATAAATATTATATATATATATATTTTATATATATTATATATATATATATAATATAGTATATATATATATATTATATAACATTATATATATTATTACTATTTTATATATGTTTATATATACGTAATATATATATATTATATAATAATAATTATATATAATAGTATATAGATAATATGTATATATATCATTATATATAATAAAGTATATATATATATCTATATATAATATATATACTAAAGAGGTAGAGTAGCGCGCACACTCGCAGCGATGAAATTACCTCCCAATTTGCTTATGGTATATATGACATTCCAGTGTCTCATAGTTCGCCTTTCTATTCTGCGTTCAGATCCATACTCATCCTCCAGACAACATCTTACAGACATCACCTTTTATCCACATATATACACATAGTTATATCCACACCACTCTTCTAGACAACATCTTACAGACATTGTTATCCCATTTATCCCTATGTGTGGGGGAGAAAGAATTGCCCACATCATATGTACTGCATCTCGTAGTGGTAATGGGTTGGCTGCCCACTACCACTTATATTTTGCCAGGAATGCTAACGCATGCCTCGGAGAAGGTCGTGATCGTAATAAGCGGCCTTATATCTTTCGGAGAAAATGTATGAATCGTATGGGTACATGGAATGTCAGAGGAATAAATGTTGAGGAAAAGAGGAGAGAGGTGATGGATGTATTTAGAAAGGGCAGATTTTACTTTGCTCGCCTGTGACTGAACAAAGATGAAAGGAAACCATAAAAATGAGTGGCATGGTGTGAAATGTGTTTGTGCTGGTGTGGAAACAAATGAGAGGGTGAGGGAAGGAATTGCAATTCTGATGAGTGACACGTGGAATAGAGATATGGTAGATTTTGTGTGTGTGTGAGTACTAGAATTCTAAGGGTTAAATTTAAGTTTGAAAAGGTCAAGGTATGTGTGGTTGGGGCATATGGTCCATCTGAGGGTAATGTTAAGTAGAGTGCGATTTTCTGGGATAATCTGAATAAGTTTTTGGATGCGATGAAGTAGATCTTCCAATTGATTGTATTGGTGACCTAAATGGTTGGAGTAGGTGATGTAAGAAAAATGGAGGTATAGGACAGGTGCCTTTGAGATGTCGGGCGTAAATGAGAATGGTAGGAAGGTGATTGATTTCTGTGAGGAGAGAGGTATGTGTGTAAGCAACACTTTCTTTAAACACAAGAGTATTCATAAGTATACTAGAGCTGGTGTAGGTAGAGATGGTATCGAAGTGAAAAGTATGATTGACTTTGTGTTGGTTGAAGAAGATGTTATAGTATGTGTTGGATGTTAAATCAGTGAAGGGGCTAGGAATGGGATTATCGGTCATTTGTTGTTTTTTGTAAAATTAGTAAAGGTGGAGAGGAAAGGTGATAAGGAAGGAAGTGGAAGAATTAAGAGTGAGAAGTTAAGCGAAAAAGGTAATAAGGATAAGTATTTAAGACGCTCGCAAGTAAGATCAGTTGAATGTGAACTAGTTGAAGACTAAACAAATATGAGCAAATGAAGGAAGCCTTTGTTAGGAGTGCAAGAGAAGTATGTGGAATTGGTTAAAGTAGGAAGTAGAAAGTTAATGGTGGAATGAAGAGGTGATGCAAGCGGTTGAAAGTAAAAAAAGAGGCGAGGTTGAATGTGCACTAAAAGCCAATGATTGAGGTTTCAAAAGAAAGATTGTTTGGAATTATTAAGGAGGAAAAAGGAATACTAACTAAAAGGTGCATGCGGAGGAGGAAAAAAGAGGTAAATGAACAGTTTGGATGAAGGATGAATGGGAACTTAGAAGTTAATAGAAACACTTTTGGAAGGAAGCGTGAAAGGTTAAGAATGAGAATAAGGGAACTGCTTAAGAATAATGAATAGGCAATGGTGCTATGCGTCGCTGATGAAAGTGGATGTGAAGGAAAGGTGGGGAGGAAAACACTTTGAAAATCTGCTTAACATTAGCAGTAATGAAGAAGTGATAGTGAATATTTGTTGGCTTGTTAATTAATAGGGAAGCTCTATGGTAGGTGTTATTGATATATTGTGTTTGGTGGTAGACTTCTGAATGGAATCAAAAAGACGAGATTGCTATAATGACGGGTTCCGTTGTGGTTCCGTGAAAGAATCTAGGGTAGATTTCTGACTGCGACGAAGTTCTCACTAAAAGGTAATAAGATGGGCGGTAAATGGTGGGCTTTCTTTTTGATTGCATTAATTATTTTCTTCTACTACTTTCCCTGTTCCCAGTGCATGCTGCGCACCTTACATCCAGTCTTGGGAGAGAAGGTGGATGAAATGATGAATGATGATGAATGATGATGATGATCGATTGATGATGATGATGATGATGAAGATGAACTGATCATGATGCGGATCATGACCATCGAGAAGGTATGTGCTTATGAAATGATGACGATGATGAAGATGATGATGATGTTACCATAAAAAAAGAAGAGCAACGATGATGAAGAAGAGATGATGATGAATGATGAGATGATGATGATGATGATGATGATGATGAGAATGATGATGATGATGATAGATGAATGATATATATATATATATATATAATATATAATATATATATATATATATATATATATTAATATATTATATATAATAATATATATATATATATATAGTATATATATATATATTATTTGGAATTCAAGCTATCTCGCTTTATATATTTACTATTTAAAAACCCTTAGTTGCTCACTAGGTAGTATTTATATAAACAACACATTAAACTACCTTCTAAAACATATAAAACTGAATAAAATTACAGGGACGAGCTTTCCGTCATCTTTTTTGGCTTTCTTCTAGTCAGAACAGTGGTCAGTTCAAGTCAGTTCGAACTAGAAGAAGGCCAAAAAAATGGCGAAAGCTCGTCCCTGTTAATTTTATCAGTTTTATACGTTTTAGTAAAGTGTTTTTAATGTGTTGTTTATTATAATACTACCTAGTTAGCAACTAAGGGTTTTTAAATAGTATATAATATATATATATTATAAGTATATATATATATATAATATATATATATATATATTATAATATATAGTATGAAAATGTATAATAGATATATGCGAAATCCTATATGATGTGGCCAATTTTTCTATACTATTATATATATATATAGGTATTATATATATATATATATATATATATATATATATATATATATATTGAAGGATACAAATAGAATGGTTATTGAAGCTGACGAATTTGTGTGTTTATAATTGCTAATTTTAATATTTATAAAAAAATTTGTCTATCTTGAGGATATTTTAAGTAAGATTGAATTTTTTTAAGATGACAAAGCATAATTTTTAACTTTTCAGAACATTTTACATGTTTTCAAGAAATGAATTTTTTAATATGAATTGGATTTTTTTAATGAATTCGCAAAGATGTATTTATTCTTTCACAAACATCTTTTTTATTCTTCTAATTATGCATTAAATTCAAACTTAACAAATCATAAATAAAAAGTTGAATTACTTGTAGATATAGATTTTCATTTAATAATTAACAATCATAGTTTTAAAAGTGCCACATATTTTTAAGAGGAAATAACGATGACTAATGCGTCAAGGATTTTTAATTTCGATGTTTCTTTTTTTTTATTTCTTTTTGTGGAGCAGGGTTCCACTGGCAAAAATTTTTCTTTATGTTTTATTCAATTGAAGTGTTGGCTGAAGAGTCTTAGCATAGTTGCAACCACCTTGCATACAGACTGTCTAATTCATTGATCAATAGAGCTCAAAAAGGGGTACAGGGAAAAGAAACTAGATTATGAGAAATTCAAATTTCTTACATACCAAGAAAATTATTCCTGACAGGGACTGGGTCCCATTTATTTCAAATATATCAACAATAAATATCAAAGCGCAGTTTCACTTATCTCAAAACGATCCATTGTCTTTTTTAAAGTGAAAGATATTTTTAAATTATTGAAATATTATTTCCTACTACGTTATTCCGTATCAGCATCAAAGTTATTCAAAGTTTTATGTATAAGTTGGGGAGCGAGTAGATACATTTTTTTAAAGATAATTTGATTTTGTATGCCTTTAAAAGAAAAAATTTTGAAAGAAAATTTCCAAAATATTTTTTTTGTGGACGAAATTTGTTCCCAAGGAACAAATCCAGGAAACTAACTGGCATAGTACAAAGAAATTACTAAATTAACACCTCGTCACTCTCCAGCCCAGCAACTGAAAGTGTCCTAAAAAATTTCAAAGCTGATTCATCGCTGATTTTTCAATTGAAAAGCTCAACAATAGTAGTATGTTTTGGAAATATCGAGTGAAAGTCCATCTGTCTCAGACCATATAGTCAAAATACTCAATATTTGATTGACTCGTTCCCTCGCAAAATTTTAGATCAGCCGTCTTCCTCAAGCTTTTAAGTGCTCGCAGAACCCAGATCCACCCGAAAGTCCAAAACGCAATAACCTTACGTAACCTCGCCGACCCAATAAGTATACACCATAAATTAATATAAGTATATACTGTATATAGTACGGAATATTAAGGTATACTTATAAGTGGATATGATATATTATCTATAGCTAGTTTATTATTATATATAAATATATCTTATATATATAATTAATATATATATATAAACATTATATCAGCTATATAATACTATACGTATATAATTATATAATAGAATTCCTTAATAATAAAAACATTAGCTTTTTCGATGCATTAAGTTTATCTGATACATTTTGTATTTTATTAAGTATGTTGAACTGTTTATAAGATAAACAACTGTGTAAGCATTCAATTATAAATATTTCATTTTTGTGACCACCACCGCGACCACAACTGTATATCCGCGCGGCGTCAGCGATGCCTCCTTGGGGTTGCGACCATGCACCGTTTGAGAAAGCGACTGATTGTAGAGTATGATAGTTCCAATCTTTGAAAAATTTCAAGTTTGAAGTCATTTGGAAAAAATTCGTAGGACAATGCGGAGGAAGAGGACACCTGTCAAGGAGAAGACAATTTGAATTACTGACGTATAAGCAGAATACAGATGACGCTAAATCGAGACAGAGGTAGCAGTCAGGAAATGGCAGCGCAATAAGAACGTGTAGACGTTTTATGGATACAGTACGTTCATTGCTATAGAGGCTGAGCTACAGGAGTATGGATTCTATGGGTGTCACTGTATTATGGATTGGTCATATATCGAGCTGACATAAGATCTTCGGCAGGAAAATATTGTTGTTATCCACCGATTTATCTTAGCGAGGGGCGGCGACGGGGGATGTTGGAATATTGGGGTTAGCCCCAAGGTATATGTGACATGACGGGTCCACCATTATAAAGGTTAAAACTTATAGAAGTCATTTTCCCGTTGATTAGTGGAGGTCGATTGCGCAATCAAAATTCGTAGGTTGATAATCATCAGACACATGAACCAAAAAAATAATTTCAAACGCAGACGAAGTGTTAATAGATAATATAAATGGAAAGTACAGGACAAGTAAAGATAATTAAGAGATCTCTAGGAAGAGTGGATCTATGATTTAAGCTGAGTGCAGGAGGATCAGTGTGGCGATGGGGCTAGAGACTCGAAGCATAAGTCTAACGTGATTGGAATTATGGGCCGTACGTGAAGACAACGTGGCAATATCATGATACGGCCGGATGATGTAGTGAGGCAACTATGCGGGTGGCGTTAAGGCAGGGGGTAGATGGATGGGCTTGTGGTAGTGAGGTCTTACCAACATATATTGTTTACATTTTTATCGCTGCTTCTGTGATTTTTTCTGGGTGCGAGTCTGATTGTTTATCCGAATTTGTATTGGAATCGACCCCATAATCACGAAAATGAATATAAGTATTAACTGTTATGGGACGCATCATATTACTGCTTGGGGCTAACCCCATATCACACCCCCCCCCCTTCAAAAATGGACAAAATTCGCGGAATTTTTTCAGCCGATATTGACCAAATAACACCACACACAACTGTAGCATTTTCTGAGCGTCTAAAAAGCGTCGTTTAGAGTTCCTGTGTCTGTAGTCCAGTGATTTTGGTAATTTCCAATGTTTTTGAACATTTGTCGCATGTCAGACAATTTTCATGCCAATACCATTTTGCTTGTGCTTCAAATTTTGAGAACTCTTGTACTAAATCAGCGTTTCTCAACTGTGGTTCATGGTGCCATCTCATGGATGTCGCGAGCGGATATACAGTGGGTCGCGGTGGGTCACAAAAAATGAAATATTTGATATAGTCGATTTATTTACAGTAGACTTATTTATAAAAATTTAATATAATAATCACACTATATACTAAATGCCATCGAGAAAGCATTTTTATTAAGGAATTTATAATTATATATATATATATATAATTATATATGAATATATATATATATAATATTTATACATATATATATATAATTATGTAACATATATAAAATTTATTGTATCATTTATCTGATTGGGATGTGGGTAATTTTGGTCCGCGAGGTTCTAAGGTTTGCCGTTTTGGCTTCGGGGGGTGCGAGAACTTTAAAAGCTTGAGACAAGCGCTGGCATCTAAATGCAGGAAGCGAAATATTTATATTTTCAATTTTGGAAAGATTGGTAAATTTTCAGAAACATACTAAAAAGCGAATGATTTTATATTTTCAAGTGAAAGCTGATCTGCCTGAAATGTTTAAGAAATTTGCCGTGGGGTTACAGATTTTATTGTAAGATAAATTGGACTGTGGAGTCGATGGAATAATGCAGTAGTTTGGGATTTTGTGCTTGGAGACATGTGCGACTAATCCGGTGTATTTACGATAACGGTCAAAGAATATAAGCGGAGAAATATTATTTTGAATACTATAAAGTGGGTTAAAAATTTTTCTTTTAAGCATACAAAATTATCTTTAAAAAACAATGTTATCGCCCAACTATACAACTTTGAAATTTTAAACAAAACTGGAAAACTAGAATCCAGATATATTTCTACATTCACTTTTAAAAAATGTTTTTTCCTATGTGAAACGTTTTGGATATTTATTGTAGTATTGAAACATGGACCCAGTCCCTGTCAGGTAATCTTGTAATGTCAAGAAATTTGCAGTTTCTCATAATCTATTGCTTTTTCCCTAGTCCTTTTTGAGTATATATGAATAGACGAGGATATTGCAAATATGCAGGTTTGCACTGCTAAAGACTCTTCAAGCCAACACCAAGAATTGATACTAGAAGAAATTTTGCAGTGAACCTTCCACATAAGAAATAAGCGAAAAGGAATTTTTTAATGTAATCCTAAAACATTTAGGAATATCGTTATTCTCTTAAAAGATATTGGCACTTAAATATGATTGTTATTATTATGAAAATCTATATTACTCATAGTATTCAACTTTTTTATTCGTTAAGTTGAATTTAATGCATATTAGAAAAGATAAAAAAAATTTTGTGAAAGATACATCTTTGAATTCATAAAAATCCAATTCATATC
>JABUQX010096880.1:0-2500 GCA_015478945.1 Trachelipus rathkii
GAAGAGATCAATAATAATATAATCGTTTTCTTCTTAATACATATAATTCTTCCTAGAACTTAATAATTCAATAATTTTACCGTAGGACTGTTTGTGCGGCACAACAGCTTTGTGATTGTACTGTTTGAAGATCCCAAACAAATACTAGACCCTCTAAGGTACTAAACCTCATTCGTAAATAAAGAGATAATAATAATAATAATATAATAATAATAATAATACTAATATAAAATAATGAATAATAATAATAATAATAATAATTTAATAATATAATAATTTAATAATAATAATATAATAATAATAATAATAAAATGAGTAAAACTGCTTATCTAACAAATGTATTTTATAATTACAGAAAGAGAGAGTGTCCTCTTTGATGTGATTTGCAGTGTTTTCGTTTAGTTTTCTTTTATCAGTGTTTATTTATGTGAATAACCGTGATTCAAGTGTATTTATAATTTATATCTTCTTTCAGTAGAATAAGTAGAGTAATTGTATTAAGTTCAAAAAGCAGTTGTGACCTTGTTAATAATTACCTAATTTGAGGCAAAGACTTATTCACAGTAATTTTGTCACCGTGCTTAATAGCAAAGTTGGTTCCATCTTTGCTGTGTCACATAGGGTAAAATTTCAATGTGAAAACTATTTTTCTTTTTTATAATTTGATCTTGTTTCTTCTTTGGTTTGAATGATGGTTTTTTATTTTTTATTTTCTTGCTGAAGTAATCCTTTAACTTCTAGGATGCCTTGATCTTCAGTTTTTCCATCATTTATTTTCATCAATAATAATAATAATAATAATAATAATAATAATAATAATAATAATAATAATAATAATAATAATAATAATAATAATAATAATAATAATAATAATAATAATAATAATGAAATTACAGCAAACTAACTCTGGAATATTTCACCACATTTCAAGTACTTATTAAAGAAAAATAAATACATATTTTATTAATGCGAATTTCAAATTATTTTTCAGAAAGAAAAGTTCGTAATCAGTAATGCAGTTCAAATTTTTACCCATGAAAATACATATGTAGCTTTTCTAATATACTATCTTATATATCTAAATTTTATTTCTATTAAAATATATATTTATATTATCATATACTATATATATATATTTATATATATAATATAGTTTTGTGAGAGTCCTCGGTGTGAAGGTTATGTTAGATGGTGAAGCAGCTAGAAAAAGTGTCTGAGTTTAAATTTTAGGGTATATGTTGAGAAGAAGGGAACGGACGATGCATAGTGTAGTAGGAAAGTTGTGAAATGCAGGAAGGTTGCTGGTGCAATTAAATGTTGGTGAAACTGCAAAGGGACTAAGTCTTGAGTGGCTAAGGGTCTTACATGAAGGGTATGTTGTTACCTGTGTTATTGTATGGTAGTGAGAACTATGGTCTGGAATAAGAAGTATAGATCTTAAAGTTCAATGTGTTCAGGGACATCTTAGGGGTGTGCTAGGTTGTGAGAAGAATTGATAAAGAGAGGGATGAACGTATTAGAGAGTGGTTTGTGGGGTGAAGAAAGGGGTAAATGAGAGATAAATGAAAGTATGTTGAGATGGTTTGGTCTGTGGAAAGGATCGAATGATAGTAGGTTTGGTTAAGCGATGTATAGGTGGGTGAGCTGTGTTGGGAACCGACCGGCTGGGAGACGAAGAGAAAGTGGATTTGAGTCGGTGAACGAATGTCTGAAGGAGAGAATCGTGAGTTGGCAGAGGCGAGAATAAAGGTATGGCATGATAGGAGAGAATGGGGGGTTTTGTATGGGGAGTATGGTTGTTGGCCCACCTGGGCCAGGGGATGAACCTTACATTGACGAATTTACCATAGTGAGGGTCCCGTGACCCATGAGCTCTAGGGTGGATTTTCTTCTGTCTGTGATGAGCTCTCACTAATTAATGGTAAGAGGGGGCGGTAAAGGCGGGGCTTTCTTTTCGACGTTTGTCAATGTTCTCCTACTGCTTTTCTTTTCCGATGCTTTGTACAGCACCTTACCCCCTAATCTTGGGGCAAAGAGGAAGGTGAAGATAAGAAGAAGAGATCTAATATATATATATATTTATATGATATATATATTATATATATATATATATTATTATATATATATATATTATATATATATATATATGATTCACGTCATTGAGTGTGCGACGTGGTAAAAAACCCGAAGGAATGGAAGAAGGGAAACCAGGCAGGATTTCAGTAAAGAAGAAGCGGAGACCTAAACGTTATTGGGAGAAAACTTAATTCCGAGAGGGTTTCTAAATATGCTGCTTGAGAGTAATTGGGAAATTGAAACAATAAATTATTTTTTTATTCTTAAAATCTCTTGTACTTATGTCATTTTGATACTCGAAATTTGATTTGAAACAAAATATTAAATGCAAAATTAAAGTTAGACAAACAAATTTTAAACACAAAAATCAATCCAAGAGTGGAGCTGCATTCTCTAAGATATTGTGAATCATAGGAACGAAATC
>JABUQX010096880.1:5000-7500 GCA_015478945.1 Trachelipus rathkii
TGATCAAGTTTATAGAGATTTCTCAGCTGAGGCTGACATACCGCTGGAAGATAGCCAAGCTTCTAGTTGTTAAGTCTGAGTTTGAATTGTAGTAATGGGACCTGAGGGGTCTGGTATGGTTATAGTTATGTCATCTGCATAGTTATAAGTTGTGAACTGGGAGATTGGGGTGGGGATGTCAGCTGTAAAGAGGTTAAGCAGGAATGGGAACAAAATGGCACCCTGAAGGACTGTCTTAATTTTAAAGTTTTTGAGATTTGATGTTTGCTGGACACCTGTGCAGTGCATACAGATATGAAATTAGATAGCCATTTTTTGTAATTGTTAGGAAAGTGAGTTAGGAATTTTTGAATGAGTATGTGTTTGGGTACTGTGTCGAAGGCTTTACTAATGTTGATAGCCAGGAGTATTGTTCTATAGGATGGTGTTTTGTTTAATTCATTTATGATGTTTGGTGTGATGTTTGTTAGAGCTGTTGATAGCCAGGAGTATTGTTCTATAGGATGGTGTTTTGTTTAATTCATTTATGATGTTTGGTGTGATGTTTGTTAGAGCTGTTGAGGTGGAGTGGGATTTTTGTTGGGAGTGAAAATTTTGGATTTTGGTGAGTACAATCTTTTCCATTAATTTGCACAAGGATGAAAGAAGGGACATGGGTCAATATGAGGAAGGGAAGTTGGGGTCTTTTCTGGGTTTTAATTTGGGAATGATTATTGCTATTTTTCCAGTACAGAGGAATATAGTTGAGCCACCAAGATTTGGTGAAAATGTTTGTAATGAATGAAATAGCAGTTGGTTCAAAGTGTTTAATGTGAAGGATAGAAATGTTGTATGTGCCAGAAGCTGGAGAGTTTTTTAAGGTTTCGATTATTAAAGCAATTTCTTGTGTAGTGAATGGGGATTGGGATTGATTTCTAACTTTTTTTTCAAGATTGCGTATTATCTTTGCTATTTGAGTGAGTGGGTTTGTTGGATATTGTAGTAGTATTGTGCAAGGATATTGAAGTGTGGTTTGGGGGAGGGGAGAGAGTCATTTTGTCCTTTTAATGCTTCATTTGTGGGTGGGGGGTTGTTTTGGGAGTTGTGGAGACATTTTATTACCTGCCATGTTCTTTTTTCTTCAGGCTTCCCCAAATTGTCAGTTAGGTATTTTTTGAATTTTTCTGTTTTATGGGTGGAAATGAGATTGGATATTTATGTGCTTAAGGAGTTAACAATCCAATTCTTGTGTCATACATGAGCATATCATATCTAATCTACTTCCATATTACTTTTCAAGCAAAGCACAATGCTAAAGTAAGCTTTTAACCTAAAGGTTTTTGGGCAAAGATGTTTTTGATTGATTTTGAAGTATTTTTTTTGTTTTTGATATATTTTTTTTAATTTCAGGGTAAAAGTGTAGGCATATAAATTGCTTTCTCTTTGTGTGCCAACAGGTGTGTTATTATTACATCTATTCTTAAGCTGGAAAGTAAATGGATTTTAAAAGAGAAAAAGGGAGGGAAGAGAAATCTATAAGGATGATTTTTTTTTTCTCCCTCAACATGAATGCCGCTTCTTAACATTGTGCTTGCAGATAGAATGGGACAAGTTCTTGGACGCAGCTCAGGATCATCTTCATATTGCATGATAGGATAAGTGTAAATCAGCTTTTTTTGTTTGCTATTTTTCTATATGTTTACCAACTTCTATATTTTCTCTTCTACAGATCCCTAAAGGAAGGTGCCTGTATTTGGCCATAGAAGTAATTTAAATTAAGTAATTATATGTCCTGGATGATAATAAAGGGTGGTGGTAAAACAGTAATCTTAGTCTTAAGGCGGCTACACACTTGCGTGAATTCCCCGAACCCTGCTAAACGTCGAACGTTCGCGTTTTGCATTTGTTTTCTCCTGCGAAGGCGAACGTACCTCTACACACATTCGTTTACTTAGCGAAACTTGGTTTTCAGAAGTTCGGAGTGGAAAATGAAAAACATTTGTGGCGGGAATTTATAAACAAACACGGATACTTTGACTGCATGGCAAATTTTCTCGGTCAATATATATATATATAATATATATATTATATAATAATATATATATATTTACATATATATATAAATTTTCTTCTATATATATATATATATATATATATATATAGTATATATATATATATATATATATATTTATATATATATATATATATATATATATTATATTATATATATTATATATATATATATATATAGGTAAACCTGTGAAGACAGCGACCCACACATTTTGAGTCCAAAAATTTTCTAAGCCCAGAAAAATTTCTAAGTTCAGAAAAGTTAAGTAGTTTTTAAAAAATTCTTTAGTGGCAAAGCTTCTGGAATTATGCCAGAAGCTTGCGCCACTAAACAATTTTATTAAAGAACCTAACTTAACTTAACTTTTCTGAACTTTTTTTGAACTTAGAAAATTTTGGGTCTCAAAATGGTGTGGATCGCTGTCTACAGTATTACCCATATATATATATA
>JABUQX010096880.1:10000-18506 GCA_015478945.1 Trachelipus rathkii
TTCTGTGAAGCTCTTTTATTGCAAACAACTTTCTTTTCACTTTTATCGAATAAAATTTTGTTGTTAGGTTATTTCTCTAGGTTACATATCATTAGTGGCGGTTTAAGCATGGCTTTGTCATAGGCTTCGTGTTGTAGTGCTGCTGAAAAAAAATTGGTAGTTATGTAGCTAATGTGAGAAAGCATTACAAAACTATTGTATTAAAACTATAAACTTTTAATATACAAAAATGGTATCAAAAAATTCTTTGAAGTTTTTTTTAGCGATTGACATACATTTTAAATGTGTTGTTGGGGCTACTGTTGCAGCAGCTCCAGGCCCACCCTAATATATCCGGATCCAGCCTGAAATATATCAGAGGCTGTACACCTCTAGTATATTTCATTTGGTTTATACAATTCTTATTATATATGTCATACCCTTATTAATCCTAACTGTTTTCTCCCATGTTTATTAATGATTTTTCTTTAGGAATTGATACAGTATTAAATATAGGCATTTTCAGCAATATTATTCTTTTTGTGTGTGTGGCACATTTTATCAGTTTACCACATATTCTTTTGTGTGGCACATTTTATCAGTCTGCCACACTGTTCGTCATCCACATATTGACGTCTTCCTTAGTCGATATAAGGATACACATCTTGAAGAGGTGAGCGAAATAAACATATTATTTATGTGGTTAATAGTTCTTATTTCCAATAGATGTGTTGCTGCTTGCTCCATTGTATGTGCCTTAATCATGTGCCTGTATCTCTTTTCTAGCTCAGTAAACAAACGGACACAGCAGTCACTGTACGGTTTTCAGAACACCCTTGCGGAGGGATTGAAATCATCCCCTAGGGTAAGGCACACTTCACACTTCAGTTATTCTATGTTAGTTTTCTGTTATGGAGCACATTTAACAATATCTCATGCCTATTCTTTTCAATTCACCAATTCACACAGGTGCCATCCCCGGGACCTGTTATTATAGCAGAGTGCCAGTTACAGTCCTACCATTTTGTCATCACCGAGACCTGTGTTCCGAAACTTCTTTATAAACTGGATCTTCTTCAATACATAGATATCCTTTTGTGGAATTAAACTCAAGCTTGCCAAAACAGTTCAGAACAGAACAGAACACCAGTCAACTATCAGACCACAACGATAAGTGTTTGTTCTAATTTATTTTGCATCCTCTTATTATTCACACACACTAACCTTCTTGTTCCAGTGGTACTAATACTTACTCTGGAATTCGAACGCACACACATTCAAACGACAATCCGATTTTAGGTTCGTGTCTACATCTTAGACCGAACCGACAGCTCACAGTTATCAAATATACTTAGATAATCCTCCCCCCATAAATAACTTAATAAACGTTCATTTTTATGTTAACGTTTTTATTTCCCTTATCTATTTATGACCTTCATTCACACGAATATTATCAATATATTCAAGGAGGGTTCTTCAGCTCACGGGTGGGTTACTCACTCACAGAAGATTTGCAGAAGGAACGATTGGAAACGTTCAGGTGAATAGTGTAGAACCGTTAGGCTAAAGTCTTGCCATTAACAGTTTAACAGAGGTGGAGGTAGATACATATTAACACTGTAGTTATTTATTATTCGACTAACCTCTTAACACCTTTCGCGCCACAGTAGCATACTAACTGACTAATTTTTCTCTCTTTCTCTAATAGAATTAATCCATTAATCATTAACAGACAGTTCCTTTCAGTCTCTGATTTTTGACGCTGTATTAGTTTCCGATCTCACTTTCTAAATTTATTGGGTGGTTTGGGGACTCTGTTAACAGTTAATAATCCGGGTCTTCTTTCCATTAACTCTCCCTAACATACTCTTTAAATTTAGTTGGCGCCCGAACAGGGACTGCCATTGTATTTAGTATACCTAGTAAGGTTTAACAAAATAGATATCAGGGTAGATACTACATATCTGAACTTTCCAATTCGTGAATTCTGCAAAATAGTTCTACCGTTCGAATTCCAGAGTACTAGATACAGTTCTAGCTCATACCAGTCTTAGCCTCCTTTTTCCTACAACGCCTTTCTCACTTCTCATCTCTCATTTATATTTTGTTTTGTTCTGTTTATATTTTGAAATTTTTGAAATATATTTCATGCACTAACCCTAATGTCATCCTTAAACAGATTTTCAGAGCTGGGGGGTGATGGGGAGAATGTGGGAAGTGGTGAGGTTGGGAGTGGGCGTATCATGGGTGCAGTGGGCGGTGGTTTAGTGAATATCGGTGGTGATATTGAGGAGGAGGAGATGCCTCCACCAACTCAACAAGAAATGTTGAGGTTTATCAGGGAGAGAGAGGCGAGAGATGAGCAGCCAAGCAGAGAACAGAGAGTTCAGAGAGATCATCCACCACCACCAAGAGTTCCTCAACAGTTAACAGATCAGGGAGATTCAGTGAATCCACCTCTGCCGGAATTTCTGACTACCATAACTCAGGAATTCAAGTTCCTTAAAGAGGAAACGGCCTTGTTGCGGGCACAACAGACAATACCGCCACAACAAACGATAGTTCCTTCAGTTGTTGCTACTCCTCCAGTGACGACATCAGATTTGCTATCGAATGAGATGGCTCTTATGAACTTTGGGTCACCAGTGTCCCCATTGGTATCAGCACCAATGGGACAACAACAGTTCTATCCAGGAACTACAGCTTCAATATACGGAGGTTCCCCTTATTCTGATGTTATTTACACAACGCACACAACGACTCCCATTACACAACAGACTGACGTGACTAACAGACAGCCGTACACTATACCTCCTTATTATAGTCAGGGTATCAATGATCCCTTGACTTCAAGTCCTTCAGAGATACCGATTACAGTTCAACAGGCTGGTATCGCACCACCAATCGATACCAGATCATTTGTTGTTCCTCCTCAGCCACAACCAAATTACTCTCTTGCAGACAATAGAGAGCCAGCATCGATTCTTGCGCCAAGTAGATTGGACATTTTGGAGCGTCATATGCTTCTGATGTCCCAATCTATCCTCTATCTGGCGGAAATCGCCAAGAACTCAAGGAAAGTGAAAGTGGTTGAGCCAGGAAAGTTTAAATATGAGGCTGATCAGGATCTGGTTAGTTATTTCGCAGATTTTGAACAGTATTGTTCATTTAACTACCCGAATGCGCCTCATCAATGGTTAAGGTTGCTAGGCAGGCAACTTGAAGGATCGTTTCTGCAACTGTACAATCTTCTAATTAAAGATGACAGAAACTACGCATCCATTAAAGAGACTTTACTAACATGGTATCAGCAAGAGGAGAAAAGAAAAGATGCACATAAGCTGAATGCTTACCACTCAGCTTATAGGACTCCTGGTGAAAGCGTCCGTATGTACGCTCTTCGCCTGGAACATCTAGCTAAGAAAGCCTATCGTGGGCTAGATATGCGAGAACATGACTCGCTACGAACAGCTTTTCTTCTAAGTCTTCCTCCATATGTCGAGAAAAGGATATCAGAATATATTACACAGCAAGAAGATAGTAACATCCGTGTGCCATGGCGGAAAATAGTAAGCCTTGCAGACACCTATGTTAGAGACTACAGTAAAGGAAAGAATGTAGCCACTTCTTCTAACAGCCGGTTTACAGTTCCTTCTGATCAACCTAAACAAGACTTGGACGAAACAATCAGAATAGATGTCATTAATCCAGGTTGGTCAGAGGTTTTGCATTCACAACATGCACAGCCACAACCTCCTAAAACAAACAATACCCGCCAACAGAATACACGTAACTATAACAATAAAAGTACTTATCCCTCATCCACCAACAGAAATCAGACCCAAAACACTTACACTCCGACACGTCACAACGAGAACACTAACAGAAAACACCTCGTTTGTGATTACTGTGAGAATGTTGGGCACGTGATGGATGACTGTTATAAGTATTTAGGGGTATGCAGTTATTGTCGAAAGAGGGGGCATGTAAGGAATGAATGCAGGTCTATCAGATCCCCTCCACGCACTAAACAATTGAATTCTGGTAGAGTGTGTCCGTTTTGTAAGGGTCCACATGCGGGAATAAACTGTTCACAAAGGACACCACCGCGCAATGCACAAAGGACTCAGAGGTCGCCCACCAAATAATTAACAGTAAAAAACAGATCACACAGGCCTCGGTTCAAACAGAAAAACAGGAATTCCCCAGCACGGACAAAACACACAGAGCACCGACTAACATGCGTGACTCACCAAGGCCGCAACAGAAGTTTTTAGACCCGTGCGACTGGTGTCATAAGTCACATATGGAAGGCCGATGCATGGGTCCTTCAGAAGCAGTACAAGCCGGAGCTTTAAACGGCAAGTCTCCACGGAAATGAGCCCTCCAGTGGAGAATGAAGTCCAGCTCATGACTGATATCAATAATGTCCTAGTAGATATAGTAAATAGTGATAGAAGTAGTGCTAGCAATTTTCCTGTAGCCGTAGACTTAGTAGTCGATAGCAGTAGTGCTAGGACCCTTCTACCTGACACAAAGACTTTTCTTCCTGACACTATACTGACTGCTAGTGATAGTAATAGAGATAGTTACTCTCTTTCTTCTCACGTAGTATGTAGTAGTGGTTCACATACGGAACCAGTAGTATCAGTTGTAGCGAGTAGCCTTATGATAGGAAGTAGTGATAGTCATAGCAACAGGCAGGCAGAACCATCAGCAGCAGCAGAGATTCAACAAAAACCACTTGTCCAGTCAAACAAATGCTTGACTACGGCTGAGGGAGATTTAAGGACGATCCCTGTAAATCTCAGTTCAGCCAAGGTCGATCCACTGGTAATTTGTGTGGCTTTCAGTCCGGATAGTTCAGGGTTTTATGGCTGCATGGTTGACAGCGGCTCAGGTGTAAGCCTGATCAGCTCCGCTTTAGTTGCTGACCTATTTCCTCATGCCGAGCTTTTACCTTCTTCAGAGGAGGGCATAAGGGCAATCAGTGGATTGCAACGGCGGAACGCAGTTCCTGTGGAACATTACATTAAACTTCCGATCTTTTTTGAGAATGGTTTCTCAGTTCCACCCTCTTTATTCTTTATAGTTCCTGCCGACCTTATGCCTGAATTCATCGTTCTCGGCGCAGCTACTCTTCGGGAACATAACCTTCTCCCTGATTTAACCCGTAGGGAGTTAGTTTATCGTTCGGGTCAGAGAATGGAGGTAGTGGCTAAGGACTACTGTTTTAATAGCCCTTTCTTCAATTGTGTTTCGGTCCATTCTCTTACAGTGTTTCCCCATTCTTGCTGATTCTTGGACATTACAGGCCCACCAAATACACCTTCAGTTTTAGTAGGTTTTCAGGGGAGAGAACATCCTACTCTTATTCCTATCCCTGGTGTGGTGGACCTCAATTCTTCTAATCCTCAGATTGCTATTTTCAATCCTTCTGATCGACCACAATATATTCGAAAGAATACTATTGTCGGTCGTCTTTCACCTTTATCTGTGGAAACGGATTTACAAATCAACAACTTGCGAGTGCAAGTGGCCCAAGAATCGGATTCCAACGAATCAGTTTCATCTGCTTGGACTGCAGATCGTCTAATGGAAGAATTTCATATCTCTGATTTACAGCTAACTAATAAACAGAAACAAGATTTAATTACTGTTTTGTTAAACCACCAGGCCGCACTAAGCGTTGGTGATCACGATGTTTGGTGTAGCCACCAACATCACTCATTCCATAGAGTTAGAGACCGACAGACCTGTGCCGAATATCTCTGTCCGCCGTTTTCCAAGGCCCTCTTGGCTCCCAGGGCGGGACGAACCAGCAATTGTCGCGGACTCTCTCTTCGACACCAACAACAAATCACCGTCAATCAGCTAGTACTGAAGGTCATACTCCTTTGCGTGGATCCTGGAGTGTGTCAGCATCCAGTTGTACCGGTCAGATAAACCAGACGGCACGTTACGATTGTGCATAGACTATCGCAAGCTCCATAACGCACACGCACGAACAGCACGAATTCGTCGTCGAATATATACACATATACGTGCCACCCACCTTGACCGATAGACAATCTTACAATGTGTCTCTCGCTGATACGACCGTTGTGTGAGTGAGTGAGATATATAGATATTAAAGGTATATACCAGGTCGCCAATGAACCGCGACAGTTATGAAGAAACGCGCGTTTTCCACACCGTGAGATCTTCAATATGAGTTTCTTACAGCTGCATGTCGATACTTGGTGTAATGAACGGATCCACTGGCGACATTCACACGTTCGAATGATGCTTGCTTCTGCCGGGCGTTGCCGTTGCGTCCAATCCGGTTGATGTTATACATAGATGAATATATCATATACTCAGTAACAGTTTTGAAGACCATCTTGTCACCCTTGGACAGGTCCTTTCTGCTTTAGAAAGGAATGGCTATAAACTTAAACCCAGCAAGACAAAGTTATGTCGAACTGAGGTTGAGTTTTTAGGCCATCACATTTCCAGCAAAGGGATTTTGCCCTTACATAAGAATATACAGGGAGCATTGGAGTTTCCCGTTCCCACTACGGTAAAACACCTTCGCCAATTTTTAGGGATGGTGAATTTTTATCGCCTCATTGCTCCCAGATCAGTAAACCGTTGTCCTGCCAAACGGGGGGTAAAACAGTTAACTGGACCTCAGAGTGTCAACATGCTTTTGAGGAATTAAAACAGGCCCTGGTAAACCCCCGTTTGCTAGGATTTCCAGATTACGACTCCACTGCATCTCCAATGGAACTTCATGTCGACGCCTCCGACATTGGCGCCGGGGCGTGTCTCTCGCAAATACAGAATGATGAATGCTGACCAATAGCTTTCATTTCTATGACCTTTAACGCGTGCTCAGAGGACATAGAAAGAGAAGAGTCATAGATGCAAAGATAGTGCTAACTCAGCTTTATACGTAAATAAGCCGCGCGCCTAACACGATTTTTTACGACGTCTTTCCGCGGATGCGGGGTAATTCAAAGTTACAATCCGTCTTATGGGCTGGCGAGAGTGCGCGCGTCAGGCAAAAAGTAACTCTATTGACTTTTTTATATTATCATGTATGGATAGTGTGAGACAAAGCTACAATAGTGTTCAGTAGCCTAACGACATTACGAACAAGTCTGCTGCTGGGACCAACCAACCAACTAATAGCTGTCTCACTACCAATAAAGCACGCACCTGGAGGCTTTATTATATACAGAGAATTTATCTTGTGCAACCCAATTTGTGTCTGTATTCCGACTCGAGTGTACCAAAGGTGGTAAAAAGCTATCAATATAACGTAGTATGAGCGTTCGTCGCATTGTGCCCTCCATTTCTTATCCTGTTTTTTACGTCGTTCTTTCCTAGTGAACCTTTGCTAGGTCATGACTCTATAACAGTGCAGGATTCTTGATCTTTCAGTACCACCTTTGTGTGTGTTTTTTTATATATTACTCCCTTCTGGGTCAGTATAATATATCCTTTTCGTTTTGTAGAAGCAACTCAGGGAGTACGCTCGGGATCAAGAATGTACTATATAGTATAGGGGCGATCTATAGTTATATCATTTGTTGTCTCCATGTATTATTCTCTATGCGTTCATCTGATCTCAACATGGCGAACTACGTAAACATATTTGTTATTGAGGATAACTTTATCTGAGTATGATAAAACTAATTGATACCTAAAATATCGGATTACAGGGCCCAGTACCAACGTGCAAAAGAAATTACGTCTTCTACAGCTTCCTGGACAATTGCCCATTCCGGAGGTCATTGATGCCTTCTGTGACCTTTTTTAAAGGTTATTGAGTATATATATATGTGCGTATAATCTACTTAATAACTGACAAACATCCCATATATGTTCTATTAGAAGTCAGTTAATGTACAACTAAATGTTTGTTGTTCTTATAAGGTTGTAATCTGTGGGTAGGTATTCGGGCTTCGATTTTAAAAATTATTACAACTATCTAGATGGACTACCATCTTGACACATGAGCACGTCTATAGGCCTTTCCAGTTATATTATAAATTTGTGATTATGGTTTTTACAGATTACTTTCAAACTGTTTTCAAAATTAGTCTCAATAGTTTCTATAATTTCTTCTTCTTACAATAGGATAATCTGCCTAGATATAATAGTTTCTCTCGCTTGAAACCTCTGAAACTCTCACTGGGGTAGTATATATTCTTGTGTATATTATATATAATATATCTTTTTACGCTTTTATCATTTATTCCTCAGTTACTATTTTATCTCACTATATAGTTTATTTTCTCATTCGTTGCCTTCCTGGTCTGGAATTCTGGATTGAGCGTAATGGTTACTAATGTATATATAGGGGGGGTATGTGCAGTAATTTGCGGTGAATAATATAGTATGCGAATGCGGATTAAATATTTGTACGGATTGAGTAAATAAAGATAGCGATATACCAATGCGTGGAATGACGCGAATGCGGTTAATTGCGCGATATAACTATGCACTCATCTCATCTCTTTTCATTTACATTAGCTTC
>JABUQX010096881.1:0-10000 GCA_015478945.1 Trachelipus rathkii
ATATATTATATATAGTATAATATATAATATATATTACTATAATTATAATATATTTAATATTAAATTAATAAAATTAATAATAAAGAGGACCGAAATGGGAATCTGTAGCAGGCTATTAACAGCCTCACATGCGTATTATATTAGCTCGGATTCACTTTATGAGACATAAACATTAATATGATACATCACTAGTAATAATATATATATCTTATTATATATAAATTTAATTATATTATACTAATTTAATATATAATTTAATTATATAAATAATTATATATATAATAATAATTATTATATAAATAATATAAGCAATAATTATATAATATAAAATATATATATATATTATATTATTACATTAATAATTTATTAATAATTAAATAAATTAAATAATAAAATATTAATAATAGGCTAACTATTAAATTATATATAATACAGATAATATTTTATATATATATATATAAAAATAATATAACTAAACAATAATAATTAATTATATATATATAATTCTATATTTTTAATAAATCTTGTAGTAAAAAATATTAGTAATTGTTAATTTGATTATTAGCCAAATCAAAAATTTGGTTTACTTCGCGGGCACCAATACGTCGGAGCTCACCACCAGGTAAGCTGAGTCCGAATATACCGGATCCGCGACTTGACTCTTTCGCCAATATAAAAGCCTTCTACGAGTTCTATCCTATTTCTTGGGGCCAGACACCTAACGGGGGGGGGGCCTGACACGTAACCTCTTCGCGAGGTTACGTCACCCTAGACATAAGGCTTATCTCGCTCGCGTCCCTCCAAAGTTTTGTCTGTAGAGATAAGTCCTAACACCGAGTAGGAGTGTCATACCAGAAGGATATAGCTCGAAACTCCCTCCTATTAACTACTTGCGGGGAACTGGACTGTTGGTCGGCCTTGCGGGTGGGCCAATATACGGTGAATATATATATATAATAATTATATATATATAGTATATTATTATATATATGGTATATATGATAAGTAATATATAATATATATAGCAATATATAATATATTAGTATATATATATAATATATATAATTTTCTCGGTATATATAGTACTTATAACTATAGGTATACATTATGTGGTGGTGGTTGTAGTGCATAGTTAATGGAAAGTTAATCGCGTTAATACCACTTTAAATCGTTAAGGAAAAAATTAACAGGCGTTAATGCATAAAAGCGTTTATATCGGATATAATGAAATGTAACGGAGTTACGTTAACACGTCTTGCAAAATATAGTATTAATCAGTAATAATAATTGTTAATTATTCTTTTATATTGGATTTAGCAAGAATATTCTCAAAATAATTTTAACTGGTCAATTGTCACATTCACATTAACAAAATAGTGGTTATTTGACAAAACCACTGTACGGACTAAAAAATAACGGGTTATTCGTTGCGTTATCATGAAAGATAAGTAGACTAAGTTCGTTACTCAAGAAAATAATTCAATTATATTTAATATATATATACTATATAATATATTATCTAAGTTATATATATATATATATATTATTCCCATACTAATAATAATTAGTATAATAGAAAAATATACTAGTATAATATAATATGTATACTATTATATATATATGTATGAGGTGGGGCCACCTTCGCTGCATTTAGGGGTAGGTCCGCTAGCCGCCTCCGCACCTCGAAGAAAAGTAGTCCGCTAGCGTCCTCCCGCACTTATTAGACGCAACCAACTCTGCTATTGCAGATCCTGCACGTCTTCTTTCGCTAAGTAGGATCACAAGATTTTAATTTTAAATACGTAAAATATAATCCATAAACATAATGATTTATAATATTACATTTTTTCTTTCCGAGTGAACAATTGAATGATATTCTACAAATCTCGGATTTCACAAGACTTACTCCTCAGTGTCAGTTCTCTCAAAGGATCAAGAATGGCATATTACCTTGTTTTCTAAATGAATATAGGTGCTCAATTAAAAGCAGTTAAGGCTGCCTCTTTGCCCTCAAAAAATATCTATCTCAACCAATACTAAATATTCGCTCATAACAAGCACGCAGAAATCGGGAGAGGTGCGTATTATAATTGTATTGAAACAAGTTCAACCAAATTCTGCCTATGCGAAGTTAAAGATGTCCTGTGCGAAGGCGAAGTGCTGGTGTTAGTTCACTTCAGCCAGTCAATTGCTAATTTTAGGTCTACCTGAAACATTCGGCATACCTTCCTGAAATATTAATGAACACACCCTGTCAACACGCATAAGAAGGTCTATTTCGTCCAAAGACTTTAGTAGATATGCCTGAAAGCCTCGACTGCGCGCTACTGCGAAGAGTTTTTTATAATCTGGAAAAAATAGGTAGCTAATATATATATATATATATATATATATATATAATATATTGTATATATTTACTATATAATATTACATCTAAATTAATAATATATATATATATATATATATTATATAGAAGTAATGATATATTTTTAATATTATAGTTTTCCTAAATAATAAAACCTTTATTTAAATATTACAGGTTATATATCTATATATATTATATTATTTATATATATATATTAAGGTATATGATATTTATAATTAGTATATTACATACATATAGTATGTATATATATCTTATAATATTACATAATATAATATATATATGATCTTATATATGATATATATATATATATTATTATCTATTATACAATATATATATATTTATCTAGTAATATATGATATATTTATATATTTATATATATATGTACAGTAATTATTTATTATATTTAGTTTTATATAGTATATATACTTATATATATATAATATATATAATATAGTATATATATATATATATATTAATATATGTTAACTATGGTTATATTTATATATATATATTATTTATTATATTATAATATATTTTAATATTAGTATATTATATTAATAATATACTATTATATATATGAATATATATTTATATATATATTAATATAAGTATATGTTAATCAGTTCTGTATAATATAAATATAATATATATACTATAATATTAGTATAGTATATATAATATATATATATAATATATATATATATATATTATATTATAATATATATATAATTATATATAGTATATATAATATTATATATTTTTATATTATATATATTGTGTTTAATACATATATTTAAAATTTGCATAATATTATTAGTAATATATTATATTATATATATATATATATATATTATATATATATCATATATAATATATATCATTATATAATATATTTATATATATATATATTATAGCTATATATATGTAATTTAAATATATATATTCGTGATAATCATAGTATATATATAATGATTATATATATTATGTAGTATTAGTATATTATATATTATAATTAAAAATTAAATTTTAATTTATTTAAAGTAGCATTTAATCATTCAATTTACATAAAAATAATCTAATATACATCACATTCAGTTTTTTATAACCCTATAACTAAAAATATATACATACAAAATAACTTACATTATTTAAAGTTAACAAATATATACTATATATATATCCTGTAATTATAATAATATATATCATAGTATTATGATATATATATATATATTATATATTATATACTAATTAGATATTTAAAGCCTAACCAAGGATCACTATCTCTATTAATCAGCTTCTGCTGTAAAAACCCAACAAATATATATATATATATAGGTATAGATCTTATATAATATATTATTATATAATATATATAGTAGTATATATTATATAGTATATAATATAATATATATACTTAATTTGCGTTTACACAGAATTCGATTTTAGATATTGCCTAGTATATAAGTAATAATATAATTATTTAAGTTATAGATGAGGGTTATCTCATTTAAAGTCTATAAAAATGATTTAAAAGTTGCTTTTATTTATATTGTTCTTGAAATTTCAGATTAAATTTTGAAGTTTAATTATTACAAAACATGGAAAAATATTCGAATAGAAGTGATAGAACAGTATTTCTTAAATAAAATTAAGAAAGCGCCAATATAACCAATAGAATTTCTCAATAAGTAACCTATATTTTCATTTTTTAAAGAAAGTATTGTTCCCAAGAGCGATAACAAGTTTGTCCTAAAAAATCATTTGAGTGGTGCTATTTCCTGAAGGATCCGCACCGTCCGCTAGTCCGCCAACTTTCTGGTAGGTTCTGATAGGTTTGTTGGAGGCGGAAGTGCCACCCTCTGTATATATTATATATATATATATGATATATATATGTGTATATATATATATTATATACTAGTATATATATAGTATATATAATATATATATATATCTAATTATACTATATATATATATATAGGTACTGTATAATATTATATAGTGTGGATGTATAAATGTGGATTTTGCGGATGTATATACAATAATATATATATATATATTATATATGATATATATAAGTATGTATATAGTACATATAGTAGTGTTATATATTACTCATATATACATACATATGTATATTTTTTTTTCAATTCTTTGTTTCGCAGTAAGTATGACTTATAGCAAATATAGGCGGGCATCAGGCGGCCACGCTCGGGCTTGAAAATCTAGCACCATGGGAGGGCCCTATCATAGTCAGATATATGTTTCAAATGTCCAAAGAAAGATTTGATTGGTGAATTGAATATTACTGGTCAAATAATAA
This sequence comes from Trachelipus rathkii, assembly GCA_015478945.1. Classification (NCBI taxonomy): domain Eukaryota; kingdom Metazoa; phylum Arthropoda; class Malacostraca; order Isopoda; family Trachelipodidae; genus Trachelipus; species Trachelipus rathkii. The sequence continues at coordinate 4,710 of JABUQX010096881.1, forward strand.
ACTAATAAATTTTATCCTTGTATTGTTAATCAATTGCTAATATTACATAACAAACTCAAATGCTATAAAGAATATTCACTCTCTGAAGATACAAGAAATAGTGTTACTGCTAAACGTGGGAACCATTCAGATAAGATATGGGATAATTTTTAGAAGGTGTTATGGACCGAAAGTAGGAAACATAACGACAGCGAATAGGGTCCAGATGGGAACAATCAATGAAGATATGTGAACAGATTGCGGGTATGGCGCTGGCAAAATTTGCAAATGGGAGGAGGGTCTCTCGGTGACATATAGTGAATGTGGTGCATACTTAGTGTGGCAATACGGAAGGCGTTGCAAGTATCACCTCTGTAGCGCTTGTCTGTGGGAGAAGACTTACTCACCGATGTTCGCTTTATGTTTCTGGTATCCTTTCCCCGCCGAGTCAACTCGTCCAGGCCTCTTGCACAGATCGAAGCCGCGTCGGAGAGCACGGATCGTCATCAGTTTTGATGGGAGGCGCGCCTTGTTCGAATGGCATCCGGGAGGTACTGGAACAACTCCGAGAAGAGGAGGCGGCATTTTGGCCTCTCTGTCAAGCGAATTCATTGCCAGTTCCCCTACGTGAGAGGGAGGTCCCAACATAAAATAATTTGTTTTCTTAGGGAGTGGAGAAGGTCGAAGAAATTGTTTGTACAGCTGATACCATTAGAATTTTTTAGAATAGGGGTTTTAAGCGCTTGTAGCGCGCTAAAGCGAATCTGAATAAAGACATAAGAAGTGATCTTGGTTAAGGATTAGAATTCGAGAAAGGGCAATCATTCAAGCGTTAACTCGGGCTTTAAAATTGAAGATTAAGGGGGAAGGGTATTGCGGAGAGGATTGCGGTAAGAAGCAGAGAGAAGCGTCACACACTGTCTCCCTGTTTTAGAGCCGTCGCAGTAAACACTGGAGTAAATCATCGTGAACTGCGGCATGAGACAGGAATGATGCTTTACAGGGCAGCAGGATTGGTAGATTTGGAGAGAAGAGTGTCAGAGCCAGCAAATGGTAGTGGTGGGCCGAATAGGCAAGGTGTGTCCTTCGTCAAAAGAGAAAGGCAGACCTTTTTTGGGAAAAGGGATGTTGAGGACATTAAGATGTTATGAACCGGTATTTGCAAATGGCCAGGTAATTAGGATTTCTGAGGACTGGACCGCATCTGCAGAATGTGTCAGAGAGTACGGTATTGGGGCGGTTTGAAAACGGAAGATACATTGTACACATGAGTTTCTTTCAGAAGAGGAGTGGCATCAAGGATTCACTATCAGGCTCAACTGGGGACAGATCGAAGAGAAGCTCAGTGGAGATAACGAGATCGCCTTTCGTATTTGGATGGGATCTAACAGGTGATTTATAAAGTATAATTTTTTTTACCAATATACTGCACCCAGCCATAATCAGTTTCGATCGGATTAGGGCTACGTAATGAACGTAAATAGGGAATTTTGCGATCAGCACGCAAGATGTTTGAGGCGAGATGACGTTAGAGGTCAGGTGCGATGACAAGTTGTTTAACAGGTGTTATAATATGGCGGTGCATATGTTAACAGTGGTCATCTTAGGTATGAGCACTAGAATTGATGTGACGTTACAGGAAGTGGGCGACCATATAAGGTTGGGTTCGTGGAAGAAGGTGGCAAGTTCTTCGATTTCCTCTTTATTTCTTAAAAGACACTGTGTAGGGTTTTGGTTGGAAGAAAAATGGACAAAATGGGGGAGCGTAGCCATCTGTGAAATATTATTCATTGTAGTGAAGTTTGCGGTTCGAGAAAAGGGCAGCTGGCACGGCTTTGTTATAATTTGCTAAGATCTCATTGTTCTCTAGGCATAACATTGACTAGTCGCTGGAATAGAGGTAACATTAATCATGTGAAATCCGCAGAGAATAGTAGTAACCTTAAACACTATCCCGTATGTTGACGCTGACTGGCGGGACGCCTTCATCCAGAGTAAGTTGGCGTGGTAGAACAGAAGATCACCTTGGATGGATCTGTTTGACAAAAAGCATTTAATGAAAAGAGGGAGTTGTCGGCGGAAACCGATGCTTGGAGTCTAAGGAGATCCCAGTTCTCCATTTGGTGTCATAGGCCTTCTCACGGTCAAAAAAGACACCAGAACCATCCCCAGTTGAGAAAGGCTTCCCCGGATGTATAGGTCTAGTTTTAACAAGGGGTCGCGGTCGAGATCGCCACAGATTGTGTGATAGAGCGGTGATATCACGTTAGTTCTCGAATTGAGTGTGTTGAGCTTCGCGAGCAGCGAGTCGGCATGTGAGAACACGCACTGGAAGACTCTCATGATATATAACACACTGGTTATAGCGAGGGAGGAGGCGCACGATGTCAGGGTGGAGGAGTGAGGATGGTGTCGGCAGACGGAGCAGTGGTTCGATGGTGTGCGCTCTCTGCGTTGATGAAGTAGATGAGAATGATAAGACACAATAGCTGTACCGTCAAAATAGATGGAAAAGAAGGATTCGATGCCAGATTCTTTTATATAGATCCAGCAAAAATGCTGATGCTCAGGGATGTATATGTCGGAGCATGATGTACTAAATCATGTCTGGACAAGAGCACCGTCTTTGCTAATCGCCAGTGCAGTTTTGATACTCTGCAAAGTGTCATTAAGACGGTTGTAAGGTTGTATCTGTGCCCCGTTCGCTGTTGAAAAAGTCTGGCAGTACTGTGTCAGTGCTAGTTTCCAGTTTTTGAAAGGCTTCATGTGCGGAATGAACTCGAATGGGCTAGCGAAGCTATAAACTAACGCAATCCTCGCTACCACCAGAAGAGTCGGAGATTCGTCTATGCGTGTTTATAACTCAGGCCCATAGGGGCACTGTTGGGCGGGACAGGAGTTTTGAGTTATTAATCAGAACTTAATGGGTTTAACACCCAAATGGGGTTTTTGGCTCCAAAAAGATTTTAAATGAGCGGTAGACCAATTCTAATGATACCAATCGAGTTAACCTTCAAATCTATTTTTAAATTGGCTTTCTATGTGCTCTGGTTAGCTTAATGCATTTAAAAACATAATCAACTATTAATGAACATTCCATTTAATCGTAGTAGGGGACCATTTTGGTCACCACAATGCTATAAATTTGATGGAGTATTTGGGAGGGTATTTGAGTTATTATCCCCACCTCACCTGTTACCTCCACTTTTGATGACATAATCTCGTCATAGACGAGGTTACGTGGTTATGACTCATCATTAAGAGGTGCTCCAACCCTCCTTTATGTTGTAAATTCCTTACCCCCTTAGGGTATGTTAGAGAGTTTGTAAAGGGTTGAAACTTGGTATACTTATAAGTGATGACGTAACTTCGTCGTAGATGAAGTTACATGATGTTGCATCCCCCCGGAGGGGGATGCAACCCCCTTAAAGTTTTAGGGTCTCCTTTTTATGAGATAGAGAGTAGATAAAGGGTCGAAATTTGGTATACCCCTTATGAGATATCCTCATCGTAGACTAGGTTACGTGCCGCTACGCCCATCGTGTGATGGGGCTGAGCCCCAAAACCTTGGAAATGGTCGTAGAAGAATGAAATTTGGAGAGTGTATAGAAGAGGATGAAGGAATTAAAATCTGGATCCTGAATTAAGCATCGGAGCAAAACTGACTACAAACACATAATAAGTCAAATGAGGTGTCCTTATATATGTTTTTAAAGACGTAGATCTCGATGTTTTAGCATGAATTTAATAACTTCAATTTGGTTGTATTAAATATATATAACATTTAACGCAAATGGGTGGAAGGCTGGGAAAGAGGCTGGTAGGGTGTAAAGAGTTGGGTATAAGAGTCATGCACTCTATAAAAATTTGTATATATATATATATGATATATATATATATATATATAATATATATATATATATATAACTTATATATATATATATATTTATATATATATATGAAGTACCTGTGGTTAAAACTCTGAAAACTAAACTACCTCCTCATCATCAATCCGCGGATAGTGATTTTAACTATCCGCATCCGCGTACTACCAAGACCATACCATCCGTACACCTCTAATATATATATATATATATATATATAATTATATATATATATAATATATATTTATTATATATATATATATATATATATATATACATATATATATATATCTATATATTAACTATATATTATATATATATATATATATATATATATATATATATATATATATATTTTATATATATTATATATATTATTATTATATATATATATATATATATAAATATATATATATATATATATATATATATATATATATATATATATTATATATATATATATTGTATATATATATATATATATATATATATATATATAATACATTATATATATTATATTATATATATATAATATATATATATATATATATATATAATATAATATTGTTATATATATAGGAGAGAGAGAGAGAGAATTTAAATCAAGAGTTAATGACGCCAAAAAGAAAAAATTCTTTTTGAAACATTGAATTCCCTCTAATGAAATTCTGAAAAACATCCTTCGTGCGTGGGAGAAAAAATATAGAAACAATGTAATAAGTAGAGGATGGAACGAGATGCAGAATTGACGCAGAAAAGCGAGAAAAAGACCAAAGAAATTTTTCAACGGATAACGCATTTGCAGTGATTTTTCTCTAAATTATGAGGGTTTAATACGATTAGATTCCAACGATGACTTGAATCCCTTATCTGGGGAGAGCGAGGAAAATCAGAAAATAAAATACATTAATTAAATTTAAAAACTAGAAAGAAATTTACAGAGACCTTTAGAGTTTGAATTAAATTCTACGTTAATAATTATAAATATAAATACATGTATTTACATACTTAAAGTTACTTACACCAGGGCTGGTGATTTTTTTTAAAAACATTTTTTTTATATTGTTGATTACTATTTCTCTATGCTACTATTCAGCTGCAAGTTGTTTTCCTTTAAAATTATTTAAAGAAACAGTTTGCAGCTGAAAATAGGGGAAAAAGACTATTAATTTCTTTTTGTGATTTCATTCATATTTGATTTTTTTTTTTAAATTTTACTAATTATAATTACTTGGCCTAGTCGCCTAAGTAGTAACAAATATATAGTAAATATAATTAGTTAATTAACTAAGTATGTTTATGTGATATATATATATATATATATATAATATATATATATATATATATATATATATATATTAATTTTATTATATACAGTATATATATATATATATTATATATATATATATATATATATATAGGAACTTT
>JABUQX010096881.1:12500-19813 GCA_015478945.1 Trachelipus rathkii
GTATAAAATTAATATTCAATTGCTTATATTATATCTTTTTTTATATACTTTATTATTAACAGTGGAAATATATATTAATTAGTTACTGTACTGTATTAAAAGAAAGGGGCGCATACGAGGGCATTTCAACATTATAAACCCGGCTATTCACAATATAAAAATTTTATTCCTCAGTATCTCAATGAATCATCTAAAACTGAATTGTTAATCTGTTAAACTATTATTGTCGGTTGTGAAATAAAAAAAATCAATTAAATTTAAACTATAAATAGAAAGATTAGATTCTCACGTTACGAGGAGAAAGAGATTTGTAAGAGTGTTAACATTCTAAAGCTGGCTCCTTATTATAAACCAATGTTCGTTCCTTTATTTGAGTGACTAATTCCTATATTGAATCATTAACCATTACGAAACATTATTATTGACAGTCATTATTATTGACTGTGAAATCTTAAATTAATTAATTATAAGTAATAAATATAAATATAATAATAAAATCTTAATTAATCAGTATATATAATCTAAATTAATCAAGAACAAGTTGGTGACCGCCTTTAGGTGGTGACTCGAAACAAACAACCGTTAATATACAAATGTGAGATGAAAACAAACACGGAATCATAGCAAATAATTAATATAAACAGTGAAAATCTAACGTGCATAATTAAAACAAAGTAGAGAAAGCCAGTGAAATTGAAAAAAGTGCCGGTCAAAACACACACAAAAAAAAAACAAAACAAAAAAAAACATCAAATTCCCCGAAAAGGAGTAGTAAAATAAGAGCAATACTGTCACTATAAGCATAAAAAAATTTCCCTAAATAAAGAAAAAAAATATCTAGCCGGCAAATCCCGAGAGAAGAAAAAAAACAAGTTAAAAATGCCCAACAAAAAAGAAAGTGACCCACGGTTCAAACAAAAGAACAAACTTGGCTATTGTAACTCGGTCTCGATCATTAAGACCCCATCAACCTCCCTCAGAAGTAGCACCGAAGGGGTAGAGGGAGAAGACGACTCATCCAATGTGAAAACAGAGTTCCTGAAGAGCGAATTCCAAGAAGGCACGAAGCCAGAAAAAATGGTTGAACGAGTCGCCCTTTCCCCTCACCTCTTTTGGGGAAAGATAAAGGAAGAAGAAGTCTCCCCCTCACGCCATCCCATTCAAGCGAATTTGATGCATAGAAGTGGATCCGGCAGATCAACTATGATTTTTAAGCCTTAATGAAATTAATTGGAACACCGAGAGAGAGAGTGTCAGACTATTGGCGTCAAAATTACCGAGCAAGATTGCAAATTCGTTGAAACTCCCTCTGAAAGACGATTGTTATGCTAAAATGGTGAAAGTAATAGAGAAACTCTGTGCACTATCCCTGAGAATACAAATAGAAGTTTTCCAGTCTGGCATGAGGGAGGGGAGCTTCCCTCCGATTATGTAATTAGGGTAAAAGAAATGCTCGACTATCTAGCTTCGAACACAATCAACCGATACGTGATGCAAAGTTTATCAGAAAACTCTTCTTATTACGATTGCCACAGCAACTGCAGATCTCCCTCATGACGACGGAAAAAAACCATAATTTCGAGGAATTGGTGGAACTCGCTGATGACATTTTTAATAAGTTTTTCTTCCAAAACAGTGCTTATCAACCCCCCAATAGGGGGAAAACCGAGTAGCAAACTTTGAATTCCGTCCGGCCAGCAGAAGAGGAAGTCACCAAGCTAAGCAGAAAGTCCTCCGCTCAGGAGAGAGAAATAAGTCGGTTAATAATATCACACGAGAAGGCGGCCGAAGAGATGAGATCACTTGCTAAGAATGTAATCGAACTAGCAAAAACGATGTGCCAAACTTCAAAAAAATCCCCCACCAACGATAGTCAAGATTCAATCAGAAGGAGCTTCAACCGATCAACATATGACAACGTCGCCACAGGGGCGAGCACCGAGGGCCTTTGTATATTTCATAAGAGGTTCTTGCACCGCGCTTTCAAATGCGAAGGTCCGTATTGTGCGATGTATCCTTTGATCCTCCAAATCCCGGAAACTCCCTCGCCTCCACAGCAGAACTCCAGACCTTCAAAGCAGGGAAATTCGATAACTGGCATGTGAGTCAATTCCCGGGCCAAAGGGGGGTGAATATGCGGAAGAGTGAAGCATTTGTAAGTAGGAATTTTTATAAACACCTGCCCAGCAACTTTTGTATGAATAAATCAAATTTTGGGCGGGAAAATATTAGTTATAATTGTAGAAATCATTTTGATAGTAATGTTGTTTACAATGGTCATTATAATAATAATCGTAATAATTACTGTAATAATAGGAGCCATTATTATAATGATAGCCTTAATACGAATAGAAATGATAGTTATAATTATAATTATGACAATGGAAATTATAATAATTATAATAGAAGCATCTATTATAATAATAATCATAATGGTAATGAAATATATAATTATGACCATAATAATTATAATAATAATGCACATATTGGTTATAATAGTGGTGGGTATGTTAATTATAATAGTAACTGTAATGATGATGGATATGTTATTTATAATAGCTATAATGATAATCGATATTTTAATAATAATGGTAACTATAATAATCGTGGGTATAACAGAAATGTTAATAATGTTAATAGGTATAAATGGAATAGGGATGTTAATTATAAAAATAATCATAGGCATAACGAAATTGTTGATAATGAGATTGAAGGCAATTATTTTAATAAAGAGGCTGTGACTCAAATGACAGGGAGAGCGCCTTCTAGTGAGTCGACCACTCCCCCACAGGAGTCGCTTATCACAGAATCAATAGGGGTAGAGTCATCATTAACTTTTAATTGCAACTCACCGCATGCTTAGACTAATGACAATAATAACAATGATAATAATAATAATGATTGTAGAACTAGGAATAATAATCGCCGAAATAGTGATGGCGGTAACGGTTGTGTAAATTCTCATAATTATATTCGAAATAGTAACCCTGTGACTCTGGAGGCGGAAACTATGCCTGGCAGTGAGTCGCAGAGGCCAACTCACTCTCACAATAACGTGACTGAAGAAGGTGACGCTGAGGTCAGTTTTCCATTTCAAAACTGGAAAATTGTAATCTTACGCCTGCAGGAGAAAAATAGTAATAATCCTAAATGTTGATTTAAGGGGGTTCAGGGAGAAACTCATTTTTTAAGGGTAAATTGTGTTGATTTTAACAGAGAATGGAATCTTTCTCTTCTATTGAAGGGGATCAGGGGTCATTAGAATTAAGTAACATTACATGTAATTTGTACGACAACATGAATATAGAAATTGTCGGCAAACTCGAAAGAAACTGCAGCTCAGGCGAGGGGCGACGGGTTGGCAGAACAAAGTGCATTATGTTTTAGATAAAACTAGTAATGAGTCTTATCTACTAGATTCGGGGAGCTGTCTTGACCTTACCAGAGCTTCTGCAATAGATAAGGAAGGTGCCACTATTGACACTGTCAAGGCAGTGAATGGGGAATTTATAAACATTTATAGTAAAAAATTAATTAAGGTCAACATTGGGTTGGGGAAACTCTATGACATTTACACTTTCACAGCAGACTAACTTTAACGTCCTCGGCATGCCCATCTTAAAAAAATATGGCTTTATTATAGACTTTAAATATCACTACCTACTCGACCCTGAGACTAATCGCTGAGTTTCAATTGACAATGAAAATTTTGACTTCTCTTCGGACATACAAAATTCTGTTTTACCTCTGCCTTCTGTTTCCTTGGACGTTCCTCTTTGTGAGAATGAAATGATCAATAACTTAATTAAACAATATAAGGAAATATTTTTAAACCCTTACGAGGAGCCCAATTTAAACTTGAAAAATGAACAGCTAGCCAGTTGGCGCTTCATCTGCGCAACCTACAAGAATGAAGGGGGTGGAGTTGGTAGTACTAATACTATTGAAGAAGGGGAGGGGGATGAGAATATCCCTTTTAAAAAATAAATTCTATTCGAACTGGCGGACAATTACTCGTACCATGTTGAGGTTAGCGGAGAGCCAATACAATTGAAAAGCAGAAGCGTTGCACCGCATTTATATGAGAGAGCGAAGGGAGAAATCAATAAATTGCTGGATTCGGGAGCAACTGGCAGTTTTCAGTGTCGTTCCTGCCAAAATCGGATGGGAGAGTAAGACTGGTGGTAGATTTGAGGTTGCTCAACCAGTGATCGGTCTCAGATAATTTTACGCTGCCTAAAATTAAGGATATAATTTTCCAATTGCAGCATTGCAAATTGTTGATTAAGCTGGACCTACGCCAGGCCTATTACAACATCCCTGTCACGGAAGAAACTCAAAAGTACTTTACCATTACGTGCCCCTTCGGGAACTATAGCTTCAACTATCTAATTCAAGGTCACAAATGCTCTTCTAGCGCCTGGCAGAGACTCATGTCAATATTGTTTGGTGAGTTAAAGAACGTCTTCGTGTACTTGGATGATATATTTATCTCGAGCTTAACTATAGAAGAACATGTTGCGACTTTAGAAGAGGTTTTCAAAAGGTTAAAATACATGAAAATCTGTCTTAACCCCAAAAAGGGCTTATTGGCGGTAAAAGAATTAGAGTTCTTAGGTTTCAACATTAGCGAGAAGGGAGTTCTGCCTAGTCAGGAGAAGATAGAGGCAATAGTGAAGGTTGCAAAGCCTGTCAACATTAAGCAACTTAGAGTTTTTCTTGGCCTGTACAACTTCTGCCGAATCAGCATAGCAGACACTGTCCGGCTACTGCAACCATTGCCTAATATGTTGAAAAAAAACCCTAACCTGCTTCAGCCAAGAAAATAGTCTGGAACCTAGATGCCGAACGAGCTTTTAAAGAAGCAAAGGCGGCAATGATAAAGGCTACCTTATTATCGTTTCCTGGTGAGGAAACGGAGTTGCAACTGTACACGAAAGTGAGTGATGTTGCCAGGGCCCTCTTAACCCACATGCGGCCCTAGGCAAAAAAAAAAATCACACTAAGCATATGTTAAAATTATATATATATATTATATAGTATATATATATATATATATATATATATATTATATATATATATATATATATATTATATATATATATATATATATATATAATATATATCAGAGCTGGGCGCGCCTTTAATTTTTTTTGAGTGCGCCTGCGACTATGCGCCATGCCGCCGGAACTAGTGCGCTTAGCGCCTATGCGCCTTATATTTTTGGTCACATGCAATGCGCCTAGCTCCTATGCGCCTATGCGCCTTTGGCGCACTATCAATTTGTAGGGCCGGTGGATGTTCGATAAATTTATTTGCAAAGTAAATTTAGTGCAATAATAAAAGCATGCTTTTATAAGGAAAAAAAAAACACACTTATTAATTTTTGTAATTAAAACCCGACAACTAATATCTACCCGTCCTTTTCCTCTCATGTCCTTGTGAATGCCATGTTTTCCCCATGGAGGTTCAAGCTCGAGCGCTGCACGAAGTTGAAAATCTTCATAGCATAGTTTGCCATTTATTTGTAGTTAAGAACTACTGACCAGTCATATATATATATATATATATATATATATATATATATATATAATATATATATATATATATATATATATTTATATAATATGTATATATTTATTATATAATATATATATACTTTATATATATATATATATATATATATATATATATATATATAATATAATATATATTATATATATATATATATATATATATTATATATATTATATATATATATATATATATATATATTATATATATATATATATATGTTTTACACTGGTTTTTTAGAATGATACAAGTTTTCCAAGCTTCTAAGTTTTCTAACTTTAAGGGTACAAAAATGCTTTGTTCCTGTTCATAGGCGCGCTATGCGCACAGAATTTGGCTTGTGCGCCTTTGCTTAGTCCGCCTTTTTTAAAAATTGTTGCGCCTATGCGCCTTTGCGCCTACGAATTGATAGTGCGCCATAGGCGCCTAGGCGCATAGGCGCAACTTGGTGGCACTTGTGGCGCAACGCCCAGCTCTGAATTATATATATATATATATATATATATATATTATATATATATATATATATATATATATATATATATATATAATATATATATATATATTATACTATATATATTATATATATATATATATATATATATATATATATATATATATATATATATAATCTATATATATATATATATAATATAAGGAAGGGCTACATAAGTTTGAATTTCGTTTTCACAAGTGTTTAAGATTTTTGATTTTTATTATTTTGGCCCTTGAACTTTTCGAACCAGTCTAATGTTTTAAATCAATTTTACTTTACTTTTTTTATTCGTGTATTTGTATGGGTGTAAAAGAGCGTTTGTGTTTTTAACTTTATGATTTTTCCATATTTTACATATTTCTGTAAATACGATTTCAACTTTTTAACAATTTACAGTTTTAATATCTTAGGCTTTAGTATGTGAATAATTTTAACCTGATTTCACGTTTGTTTCTGTTTCTTTTTGTCTGTTGTTTTGTTTTGTGGTTTGGCTGTATGTGCATGTAGATGACAGATTTGCAGGCGGGCTTAACTATCGACTTTTAACTAACATCCCGTGGCTGCAATACTAACTCTGCATCCGTGGAATACACCTTCTAACTCTAACCCTAACTTTTTGCTCCTGTCTGAGACCCAGATGGCTACGAATTCATTCTCTAACTCGTTTAATATGTCCAACTTAACTTATTTCATTATTTCCGCCTGAAGGGTGGAGTATGTGCCAATGTAAACATTAAAACACTCCTGTAACACGTCTTAAGAATCTTGAATCTCCTAACTTTCGATGTTCTGTGGCTTAAAATCTTTTTCTCTACTACTTCAATAATCTTGTGTTTCTGCTACTGTTTCTCCTAATAGAACATATTTTCAAGCCTTTTTTTGAATATCTTACAACTTCTCATCCGAGACTTATATCTTTTCATCCAATATACTTGAAGGTCCTCTATTTGGGGGATTCCAATGTACACAACACTGAATGGTTGGGGTCTCTCATACTGTTTAGGTGGAGAGGAGGCCGGCATCATTTCAGCATTCTCAAACGACCTGGAGCAACTTAATTAAAGAACACAACACCCTTCCGATCGCCAGACCAATTCTTGAACAGACTTGACTTGTTTCACATTAGTCCTTCCTGCTCTTTAAAACACACCTTCGCTCCTATTGTAAATCTCCACAACCTTATAGCCTATCTCACTTAATTTTATACTTTCTCTCCAACAGTTCCATTCTGCCCTACGCGTTT
>JABUQX010096882.1:17500-24220 GCA_015478945.1 Trachelipus rathkii
GTATTAAAACAATTAAATAAAAAATATAATAGAAATGATCATAATAGTTATAATTGTTTTTACTTTTTTTGTACCAATCTCATGGACAATGTCTAGTTTATAATGTATATACCTGTTTTATTCTTTTTATTTACTAGGTTATGAGGGGCTGTTAGAGTAATACAACAAAGTCATGCATGATGGCATATGCGATAAATATCCATGATTTAAAGCCAGATATAATATGCTTGTTTAAAGACCCAGGTTAACGCAGTAAAACATGAGTTTAAGCAGTAACAACTGTCAACGGTAAACAGATAGGTATAGATAGTCAACTTAAGTATAAGAATAAAATTACTACCACAATAGTCGATATGAATTTCTATTGATGTAAGAATATTAACTCCACTTAAGTTGTGATATGTAAGAAAAATATATTTTAGGACACTACATTTTAATGTACTACTGTTTGCTTTTCGAACGCTCTCAAGCATTTTTGATACTAGTCGTTATAAGAGATTTTGAGGTTTTTGTAGTGGTTTAGTTATAGACGTTATATCTTTGGTTTATTTTTTATTATATACAATTTCGCTACAACGTTGCTAAGTTAATAATATCTCAAAGACGAATTAACATGTCTAGTTTGAGTTTTATAATAATTTAGTACTATATCTGAATTCCGATTTAATGCAAATTACTTACAATAAGTAATCAAGAGTAATATTTTTATTATTATTTATATTAATGTATTATAATAAGAGGGTAAAGTATTATAATCGCCTATAAAATTGAAATAGTTATATGTTAAATATTTTGATTATTAACTAAAATGTTTGTGATAACTATTATCATAGTATGTGTAGTTTATATGAAGATTTTTTCCATAGGTTAGACTATTTCGTTTATGATACATTCCCATAATAGTCTTTTAGCGTTCTTTTCGACGCGACTGAATAGTGCAAAAACCATCTCTGTCATAATATAAATATAATATATATGTTTTTATATAATATTAAGTAAATAAATGTTTAAGTTATATAAATACAATATTGTATTAGCGTTTTATAATAATATTGTGGAAAAGATATAAATTTCTTTGTATATGATTGATAATGTATAATGTAGATAATATATAAATAACTAGAATTGAAATTACTATTATAATAATATATATATTTCATATATATATATATTTTATTCATTTCTGACTATTTTAATATATATGCGGTGATAATATTGGATCATATGATGCTCGCAGGGCGTCGGGCGTGTGATACGTATACGGAAAAACTTGCGCGGTACTCTTGCGGTAGAGCGCTCATCGCGAACGGTATATCATCGGTATATCTATATACGATCGAGTGAAATTAATTATTGCCGCCTCGCGGCGTCGTCCTATATCTTGCTGGAGGATTCGCATGGTATATATAGAACTATTGCTGTATGTATCTCGAGATATATCGCAATATAACCTATGCGTAGTTAGTGGGGACAGTCCAATATCTTGTCTATGGAGGGCTTCACACTTGACGCATATTAGGAGTGTTATCAATTTCTATGAACGGGGGTAATTAAGTACTCCTTTAAATTATATAACTTGTTTAATATTAGGATAATTGCAGGGATAGAGGATAAGATAGTGTTTGATATATATATATCAAATATGATGATTTAGAATCAATATAGTATTAAGAATATATTGATCTTAATAATTATACATCTTAAGATAGGTATTCATATCTATAAAAGATGCTAGTTCTAGATCGATAGATAATGAAGGTCATATCAATAAGTATGAACTATTACAGTCAAGTTGTATATATAAGTGCTATATATTAAATATCTTTATCAGCATCTGTATTACAAGTTTTAATGATGGATGCTAATATTTTTAAAGAAACGAGTTTATAGCATTTAAATCTCATCCTAGAGGCATGTATTTAATGTATATATGTAGTTTCAGTGCAATATCATTATAAATAAATTGTTAAGCCCATTGCAATCTCCCGAAGAATATGTTTATTTTAATAATTGTACTGCTAATGCACTATGTAATAAACATGAGTAGTAGTAGTACTAGTCAGGAAGATTAAGAAGAAGATAGAATAGAAGAAAGAGTGTAGAAGAGTAAGGGATGGATAAGAGTGTAAGAAGCTAGTAGAAGAATGAGAGATCGTCCTAATCGTAATTATCTAAGAGCATAGTAACTATAAATTAGATAAAATAAGTTAATATTTAGGGTAGTTAATTCATTTTATGATACCGTTTATCCGAAATGATTTTGTTTTTTGTATTTCTTCGTTAATATATATATAAGTGTCTATTGGAGGAGTGTATACGACTGATATTACTTTAATAGTATTTAATTAATACATATAAATATATACTTACTATATTCATATTAATAGTTAAGGAAGTATATATATATAATATAGCTCAATTATATATATGTAAGTCATACATTATTTATAATACTATACTAAATTTAATATATCTATAAGTTACCTATATATATATATGTCTTATCTATTACTTAGGGTATATATGATCAATATAAATAGCCAATAGAATATACATTATAATTATGGGCTTAATTAATTTCTAGGTTAGGTTATTCGTATCGTATATATGGGAGTTGTTGATACTTAGAATAATTAAAGGACTATTTGAAAATATAGTTGATTATATAATCGTTTTCACATATATTAATTATAGTTTATAATATCACTTGGTATCTACTTAATGTATGAGTAATAATACTTTCTTGCACTCATTAGGTATTAACTATATTACTAACACTAATTTGGCACTTATTATAGTTATATACACTTATCGGGTCATCATTATACTAATAATTTGTCATTACTTACTATATCAACTTTGGCATGTATATTTATATCACTTACTGAATGACCTGGCACTCATCTAATACTCATGAAACAAAATCATACATTAATTATATATATAATAATAACATTGCTCTAGAAACTAATTCGGTGATTGGGAACCATCAAAGCCATCAAGTTGCATGTGGAGTACAAATAATGACTATGATGCAATGATGATTTAATGTGGCAAGGTCAAAAGGCTGAAATATCATGTGTAAACAGAAGTATAAGTTATAAGTATAAGCATTCAAAAAAGAATTTAAAAAAACTAATTGTAAGTATAATTAAAATTTACGTGGGTACAAAATTGATACTGTACCATGTGAATATATACTACAAAGGGTATGTGATTCTGAAAATTTATCTAGTAGGTCGAATAATATGATCCCTAATGGAATTAGTACATATAAGGGTTTGGTCGATAATTACTCGTTGAGGTTCAAATTGACTCCACAATTGGAAGACACATAAGGGAAGCTCTATAAGATAATTACGTGGGCTCATATTCCAAAATTAGACATATATACCACGTAGATATGTACCAATAATATAAAATTAATAACCTCGTGGCTATCAAAACTGACCTACCATGGTAAAGTGGAAGGTCATAAGGTACTAAATATTATCTGGTCACAGTATATTAACAGGTAAACTTCGGATAATAAAAAAGGGTAAGCTTGCATCTTTAAAGGTATGTATGCTATCATTATATATATTATCTATATCAAAAATTACTTATGTTGCGTTTAACATTGTAACGTGGTGTGTGTAGGTGTGTGTACACTGTGTAGTAGGTGTGGCGACGTGTGGGGTGCGGGTAGTGGAAAATACTCATTTAGTGCGGGAATGGTTCAGTTATAAAGGTTAGGGGGTAGCTTAAGTTACACGTTAGCTTAGCACGTATGGCCTTTCTAACGAGCGCAAACCCGTTTGGGCGCTTATCCTTGCTGTAATCCTTGTGCGATTGTTCTATTCGAAGGCAATGCGAGGTGATAAAATAGAGATTTTTGGGGTGTTTCCGAATGTGCCGAATATAGATTAGAGGCGCTTTGGGGGCCAAAATCGTGGGTTCTCGCCTCAAACCATTTGAACTAAAAATATTGGGGTTGCCCACGTGTGTTTTAAGTTTCAGCTTCTGCTATGGGTGTGGTCAAACACATTTATTAATTAGAACTTAGTTGTGGTCTCATAATCTTGCTGGTTCTCCCAAAAAATTATGTGTTCTCCACAGGAATAAAAATTAGGGTTCCCCAGAGAAAAACAATTAAATTAGTTGTTATCTAATAAATAATACGATGTCGTTAGTCCAGCGAAATGGTACAAAGGATATGGTTTCTAATACAATTTGCGGCAAAAAAAAATAATTAGGATTAGTGACTTTCATCGGAAGGACAAGGGGTTGTCGATAACATTACAGGTTAAGGCCAAAAGTCTTTCTGGTGAACGGCCTAAACATATAATGTATTTAGTTCATATAGTAGTCGTTAGTATATAATCATATATCGTGAGCTCAAGAGTAAAGGTATTAAGCGTAGAGTCCAGTATAAGAAGTGTCTAATAATAAGGTGTATCGCTCTATATGTAGAGGCGGTATTATAGTTATGTTCATATTTTTTTAACCGAATTAAGAATAGTGAAAACATCTATACTATACTTTACTTCTATATTTTTATATATATATACTGACATGTCATACCATAGGTCAGGTCAAAGCCTTTTTTCATATGCTATTGGGGAAGTAGCTGCTAAAACGTATGAAGTAGTGTGTTCAGCCCCACCAAGATGGTTATGAGACTATGGTAAGAACGGGTTTCTTATGAACTCGTGTGCAATGTGGTAGTCAGTCCATTGTTCCTTTTCTGATAATTGTATTTCAAAAAAAAAAAAAAAAAAGTATTAATATCCTTTATGTAATTTTTCATCTTAAATATGGTGGGCTTCTGTTAATAACAATTTTTTTTCTTTACTTCATTTGTTAGCTTTTCTGTATCGCCTCAGGATTTTTAGTACCCCTGAATAAAATGAGAGAAAATTCAGCTTTATTAGAAGATTAAAAGGCAAATGAACTGGCTTCAAAATCGGTTTAGGACGAAAATTGTACCGAGATAATTGCATTTAGCAAATCACTCGTCTATTAAAAACTGGAGTAGCAGTTTATAAAATATATTCCACATTCGTTGATACAACTAAGGTTGGGTTCCTCGCTGACTAATCATTAGGTCTTTTAAAATTAGAACGGTGTTTACTCTGACGTGATTTACAAAGAATGAATGAGGAGAGGAAATGTAGACTGGATTAATGGCGACAAACGAGGACGAATTACTCATATTAATAGTTTTACTAAGTAACTGGACCTACGGTTGATAATTATTTTAGACCACCCCACAGTTACTAAGACTTCAGTATTTCAACCTAACTATGTGTGTAATAGTTACTAGGAATCTGAGTCGTCCTAACATACCGTTCTTAACATAACTATGGATTATATTTGTTCCTACCATTCAACGTACTTTGTAAAGTCACGTGCTATACAGTCCCCCCCAACCCCAAGTGCATTATGGAAGACCATTTAGAATTCGCATTAAATGGGAATAATACCTTGCCATATTATTTATGTATCAATCATCGTATTAGATATGCGCCCTATACCCGCTTGTAACCGTTGCACTCGCTTCTTTTTTTTTTTATTTTCCCCTTTGCTTCTTGAGTTTCCATTTTGCAGAAAGCAGTTCATTCCAGAGCCTCAATTTGTCTCTTATAGTCAGAACGATTACTTCCATTTTTATTTCCCTATTGGGAATCATAATTTGCACGCCGGTATTCTTCCACTCCATTAACTGTGTAAATTCACAATGCTAATTCAGAGCCTATTTTATTTGTAACATACAATAATTCACAGAGCCTATTCATTATTTGTAAATAGGTTGCTTCATTAGACGAAAGCGAACCAAATTTTTTGGTCGTTCTCGCTCACTGACCTTGGCCAGCGTCTGGATTCTACTGTCTCCCACTACAACAATGAACTCTTTTCCCAACATATCTGAAAATAATAATGACATACATTAATTAAAACCTCATAATTCCAAATTAACACTTTCTGCACATACAATTGGCCGACACAAGTCTACTTTCTATAACTTTCTCTTTTCCTCTGTTACTTCTTTGCTCCTTTATCTTTCACAAAACATATAAAAATTTCTGGTAGCTAATTTCGATTCGTTTGAGATTAGTATGGTTTCTCTTATAATATCAAAACTGATATTATTTAACTTATCACAATCCTTGAAAAAACCATTTTCAGCATTTGGGTTTGATGAAGTGAAATGTTCCAGTTTTTCATTAAGCATTTGATCTACTTTTCGCAATTCTTCAGTAATTTCTTTAAGTTTGTCTTTAATATATTTGATCAAGTCTTGGCAAAATTGCTTTTGCCTCTAAACAGCTAAGTTCAGCTGCGTCCCCATTTGCTAACTTTTCGATATCATTAGATGATAACTCTGAATTTGCAGGCCCGAATTCCATTGCTAATTTTTTCATATTTTCTGCTAGCAAGTTGCATTTAATTTTTGCAATGGTTGCTTCGATTTTGATGTAAGCAGTTCTGGCAAATTTAATAACAAACGAATTATTGACTTTTAAATCTATTAAATGGGTCGGTAAAAATTCAAACAATCTTTTCTCATCATCAGACTGGTGAGGATTCATTTTCCTTTTTAGTATTCTGTTATTTAATTTAAATAAAATCTGGTGTTCTGAAATAAAATAGGAGAATTCTATGTGAAGTGTGCACACCCTCCTGACACTTAGGTCAACTTATATACAAATAATGCCGTTTTGGTAAGTAACTTAATTC
>JABUQX010096883.1:0-24591 GCA_015478945.1 Trachelipus rathkii
ATTATTATTAGCCATTATTATTATTGTGTGTGTAATAATAAAAAAGAGAAAGAGTAAGGTATAGAAACGTGAAATCTAATAAAATATTCCCATATAAAAACTAAAATAAAATATTATTAAAAACTAAAAAAAATGGACATTTTTATATAAGTTTATATATATATATATATATATATTTATATATATATATATATTTTCCCCCGAAATTGAAAACACTTAATAACTTTAAAAATAAGCTTAGTATTTTAAATTTTTACATGGAAAATGTTAAAAATAGACTTCCCAATATGCATCTAAATCAAATTCTGATATCTTAATTCTACGAGATTACAAACAAACTGAATTTTTTCAATTTAAAAAAATTTTGTTTTTCCAAATGGGGGAAATTTTTTTGACTTGTAGGTGTAAGTTATTTACTTAAATTTTTATATAAGGTCGACTCCACCCATATACTTACTGTACTCGTGTACAGAGAATGGTCTCTCGATCTCCACATATTTCTGTACCTTTGAATCCCACCGGCAACATAAATCGTCCAGCATAGTTAGATAACAAGTGTACAGACTTATTATCATACCAACGTATGGCAATACAGTCTGTCACCTTGTCTACCCAATTATAATTTCGATTTCTGTATATAATATATATATATATATATATATATATATATATATATATATATATATATATATATATATATATATATATATATATATATATATATATATATATATATATATATATATATATATTTATAATAATAAAAATAATATATATATATACTATTTATAATATATATATATATATATAATATTATATATATATATATATATATAAATATATATATAATATTAAAATATGAGAAATAAGAAGGACGAGGAAGGTAAAGAAAATGGAGAGTACAAAACCTTTTGTATTAAGAAACAAAATAATAATAATAATAATAATAATAATAATAATAATAATAATAATAATAATAATAATAATAATAAAAAGAGACAGAGTCGTGTTATTTTTTTATGGTTGCTAAGCCTCGATGGTACTTTGAAGTCACATGTGAACTCGAGGCTTTTTACATCGTGTTAGCCTTATTTTTCGAAAATTTAGTAAGAGTAACTTTTTTTTTTTAGCTTTTTTACTACATAAAAACAACAACAAAAATACAAAAAAAAATCTTATAATAACTAAATAACCACAGAAAAACACCATTTCACGAAAAAAAAAATCTTTCCAAGCCTTAAACACCCTTTTTTCACGACAGCTGTGATAACACTAATTATTTTTTAGATATTGTGAACGATTCTGACGACATAGATTGATACTTTTTGGTACTGTATGAAAACAAAATCAGAAAAATCAGTATATTTTGGCCAAAAATAGCGATCAAAAAGTATGGTACTCTCACGTTCCCGTGGGACTTAAAGGGTTAAGTATGGGTGTAACTTGAAATTTCAATTTTTCATGACGACAAAAAAAAAAAAAGCCCAATTTTTACCAGTTTTCCCCCATTTGATAGTGTATATATATATATATATATATATATATATATATATATATATATATATATATATATATATATATTCTCTATACAATAAAAAAATTTATGTATATATATATATGTATAAATATATATATATATATATATATATATATATATATATATATATATATATATATATATAATAATTAATATATATTTACCTGTATTTAACCAAAATTATGATAATAATATAACATATATATATTTATATATATATATATATATAATATATATATATATATAATATATATATATATATAGCAATAATAATAATAATAATATATATCTTTCTTTCTATATATTATAATATATAATATAATAATAATAATATATATAATATATATATATATTTCAAATTGTTTGAATTTCATACGGATCGGATTAACAGAACAAAAAATATTTCCTTGGAGATTGTGAAATATGATTCTAAACAAATTTTGTTACATTTGTGGTGAGGTAACGTTGAAGTTTCAAATGAGAATATTACTCCCTTAATAAAAAGAAAAAGCATATAAACTTTATTTTGAAATTATACTTGGTAAAATAAATCTCTTGGGCACCTCATATTTGCTGTGCGTGCTTGTGTAACATTACTTAGTGGTTGACATAATGGACAGCAGACATATGCCATTTACAATTCCAATGGTATGGAGGAACCAAAGGATCACGCAATGGACTGTTATTTTTGCATTACAAAAATTGCTGGAATAACAATCAAGACCAAGAAGACGTAAATATCCAAACCTACCTTCAGCGTGAGGCCTGTTTCCTCACAGCAGAAGAGCTTTATCCCTGCACCACCCTGATGTGAGATACCTGTCCAGAGAAAACTCTGACAAAGAAGATTTACAATTACATCAGAAAATGACGACTTTGAAGACCTTGATTATGATGGAATGTCAACAGAACCTCATAGAATTAATCAGCATGAACTCGATGATCTAGATTTTGCGATCTATCATTGTCAAAAAAACGAGAACTATTGGCATCTAGATTAAGGGTTGGTATCTCCTAGAGAAGGGAACTGTTTCACTTTCTTATCTTGCGATGTGAAGAAGAATTTAAACGCTTTTTCTCTGTTGGGCAGCAATTTAGTGTATTGTACTGATGTTGATTCATTAATAGAGAGAGTTAGGAGACATTCATGATCCTAAGTAATGGAAATTGTTTATAGATTCTTCTAAACTCAGTTTAAAAGCCAGTGCTTCTTCATAATGGATAATAGTGATATTGGGAATTTATTCGAAGTTATATTAACTTTTTCAACAGCAAAGAAATTTTGTTTACGGAAATACGATATGAACAGCATTCTTGGAATATATGCGGTGAATTAAAAGTTATAGCACTTTTGTTAGGTCTCCAACAAGGATATACTAAATTTTGTTTTCCTATGCGAGTGGGATAGCAGAGATCGCAAAAATCATTCTGTCAAGAAGGGAGTAAAAGAAATCTAATACCTGGAAATAAAAATGTAATTTTTCAACCACTTGTGAAGCCTGAACTCGTATATCTTCCTCCTTTGCACATCAAACTTGGGTTAATGAAACATTTTGTAAAAGTGAGGGATAACAGTGGTCCAGGATTCCTATATGTAAATAAGAAATTCCCTAGGATCAGTGAAGCTAAAATTAAATAGGGTATATTTGTAGGCCCACAAATAAGGGAGCTAATGAAGGACCATCACTTTGATGAAAGCTTGAATATTATTGAAAAACCTGCATGGAGATCCTTTAAAGATCATAACTGGGTTTCTAGGCAATATTAAGGCCGACAGCAAGAAGAACTAGTTTCGAACTCTTTCAAGTTAGTGATTGAGGGTGTTATGAGAGTAGCAGTTTAGTTAGACGATCAACTTCAATCTAAGGCGCTATGGCTTGATGAGCATGAGTGAGCGATTCCCGCAGGAATATTTCAACTATCGAAAAATGTTACAGGGAAATTGGAATCAAATATGTGCAGACTATTGTTGGGGACTTAAAAGTGATGTTCCTCAAGCAAACTACAGTAGAAATCTTCAAAATCTACATTTTAAATTGCAGAAGTATATAGGTGAGTAAATTAACTAAAGCTTATCATTTTATAACTATTAAATTTTTAATTTCGTATTACAAAAAAAACTGCCTGTTACAACAAAATGGTATGCAAATTCGGAATCAGCGTACAAAACTCCATAAGAAACACCCATTTTTATTCATTTAACAGACAAAAAGTCAAATTTTGTCGTCCAGTGTTATCCATCAAACATTAATTGCTTTTTCACCTTTATCTATTACTTCTTTAAAAACATTATTCTTCTTCCAATTTTCTATCTCTATCATTTTGGCTTGTTTAACTTCTTCATTAGAATGACTATAATAACTTTGATTTACCTCTTCACTTTCATATTCACTATCTCTTTCATCTATTATCTCCTCACTTGTATCCAATGAAACTTCTTCATTTTCTTCATTTTCAATTACATCCAATTCAAATACTTTTTCAAATTCTTTCAAGTCTATATCATATATTCTATCTGTATTTAAATTGCATATGTTATAACATTTATTATACTTTTTACTTGTTGCTTTGCCAGCTCTACTAATGACATAGCAATTTAAAATATCTTCATTATTTTTTAATTTCATTTCATAGTATTTACCAATTTTCACGTTATTTTGGTTCCTCATATTCATCAATTTCTGTCATTTCTTAAAAATGTTTGTTTTACTTTTGAATGCTAGTGGGTTTATTGGGTTTATTGTTAATTAACTATACCATAATAAAAATAGTCTTTTATTTTACCTAAATCTTTGTTAATGGTCTGAAGAATTCTCAAATGTTTTTACGTTGGAGGTCTCCTATAATGGCTTATACGTAATTTATTAATACAAGATGGCATTAATAGAGGTTGACGGATGATTTGAATAACAACCTTTAACGGATGTGCACCCAGGCAACTCGAGTTTGAAATAGTTTATTTCAAGGGAAAGGATTAATTTATACTTTTTATTAACGTTTAAATTAATACAAGCAATATTGTTTATTTATTAAGATTATTTAATAATTAATCACCTTTTCCATGTTATAATGTTAATGTCAAAGATTGGCTAATATATTTAACTTAAACTTCACTTTAATTGCTTGAAGCTTTTACTTAAGTCACTTTACTGCAACAACCATTTTTATTGAGGCTGAACAAATACTGCATTGTTACTGAGTCAATACTTCGAGACATACTGATTTTTCAATACTTTAATACATACTTTTATTATAAGTAAGCAGTCACATGACTCTTTATTCTTATTGTTGAGTCACACACTCACTCTATACATACTGTGCTGCTTCTCGAGTAAGCAGTCACGTGACTCACTTTTCTTACTGTTGAGTCACGAGTCACACGACTCACTCGAGTTTTATTATAATTTTAAACCTTTATTGACGACTTATATTTTAATTATTTCATATTTATTTAAGCAAAGCTTTTAATACGAATTTTTAGTGTCATTTCAAATAAAATTATGACATACTCCGGGCAGAAGATTGCTTCAAAATAAGAAGAAATAATCTACCTAACTTCAGACGCGTGTTTATGCTCTTGTTAATACTTAATATTATCTTAATTCTAACCTATTCGATCTTAATATTACCTTAATTCTAATTTATCATCATTAAACTTGTTACAAATCAGCAAGGTTGGCTTGCATAAACTGCCTTTGTTTTAAGGCAGCTTGAATTTGAGGTCTTTGTTATTAGTTTCATTGGATTTGTTTTCTTTATTTATACCAGAAGGGCCAGGCTTATTACCATTATTACTCTTGTTGTTAGATGTTATATTTGTTACATTTGGTAAACCTCCCAAATTGAGCTCAAGAGGGTATAGGTTTCATATAGTATGCAACCCCACTTCACCTGAACCGGTTTTTAATTTCACCCTGCGGATTTTATTGTCATAACCTATTATCACTTCCAACACTCTTCCCAATTTCCAAAATGGGCGTGGTTTGTTTGCATCTTTAATAAGAACTACATCACCCACCTTGATTTTATCTTCCCAACTCCCCTGAAACAGTTGTCTAGACTGTTCCCGTAGGCTCAAGAGATATTCTTCATGCCATATTCTCCTAAAGTCCTCATACAGTTCATTTTGTTTGATGAGATTTTGATCCAGTTTCATTTTATTGGGGCTTCACCTATTACATATTCAATAGAATCATAATTACTTTTAAATATTAAATTATTTTTATTATACATTACTTTAAGAAAATAATTTGGTGTTATTACCTTCAATTCAGACAAACTAGATCGATATGTGAGTGGCTGAGAATTAATGGCATTTTCTATGTCAGAAAGGGTTGTCAATAGTTCGAAATATGTTACTTTAGTTTTACCAACAGCTTTATATAAACACTGCTTCATTACTTTTATTAAACGCTCCCAATGGCTGCCTTGCCATGGAGAAAAAAGATTTATTTTAACATGTTTTATTTGATTTTTAGAAAATTTTTCCCTAAATTCATCAGAATGAAAAGATTCAGAAATTATTTTACCTCCCTTAGCAAAATACAATG
The DNA here is from genome assembly GCA_015478945.1 of Trachelipus rathkii. NCBI lineage: Eukaryota > Metazoa > Arthropoda > Malacostraca > Isopoda > Trachelipodidae > Trachelipus > Trachelipus rathkii. The sequence goes on from JABUQX010096883.1 coordinate 6,088, forward strand.
CATTGTCACTATAAACATAAGATGGTATACAAAATTTATTGCAAAAAGGCTTAAATGCCAATAAAAAGTCAGTTGTATTCATTGATGGCAACAACTCAAAATGTACCGCACTTATGATAAGACATGTAAAGATAAGAACATACATTTTTTCTAATTGAGAAGTGTTATTGTTTTTGACAAACACATGAGATGTAAAATCTATGCCTGTATGTTTGTAAGGTTTAGTGAAATTCATGTGTGTCTTGGGCATGTCTGTAAAGTGTGGATACCTATAAGTGAGAGCATTATATTTTTTACATGTTATACATTCAAGCAGAATGGATCTTACCGCTGCATGACCTTTTGGTATCCATATACCTTTACCTCTAATGTAATTGAGTGTTGTGCCAATGCCCAAGTGTTTTACTTGCTCATGGGCATATCTTATATACAAAGATGTGAAAGCATGATGTTTTCCCATTAATTGGGGATTAGCTTTTTCATAATTTAAGCTCAAAGATTTATTTATTCTACCCTTACTTCTCAAAAACCTTCATCATCAATAAACATTCAAATTCAAAACCAAAGGAGGAATATCAACATCCTTTAAGGGAGTTACTTTTACTTTTTGTTTGAATTCTTTAAGAAAGTTAATTTCATTGGGAAAAGAATTTACTTGGTTTATTTTAATCCAATATTTTAAAGCTTCTTGATCAGGATTAATTTTACAAAGCCATTTAAAAAGCCATGATATATACGGTAACAAGAGTATTTACTTAAATCTAAAATGCTTAAATTTTTGTTATCCACTATATTTATATTAACCATAAGTTTTGGTAAAGACTCATGAGGGACACTTAACATGGGATATTTTGGCCAGCTATCAAGATCATTAGATAACAATATTGGACCATGATACGATAATGGAAGTATTTCATCATATTTCTTAAATGATAAATCTCTCATTAAAAAATCACCTGAGTTTTCACTAGTGTGTACATATTTATAATGAACATAAATTTTATATTTCTTAATGGTGGTATTAATAAGACCATCCAATTCATTAATTCTGTTTTTAAGAAATTTACATTTTACTTTTGTTTGCCTTGGGAGTAACCAACACAATACTACTTGGGAGTCCACTGCAATATTTACAAAATCAAAATATATTTTATTATATGCTTCAAGAATATTCGGTAAGCACTATAAAGCCAAAATTACGCCCATAAGCTCCAAAGATGGTATACTTAATTCCCTTGGCCTATTTGCAGGGGCAACCTTAGCTTTTGAAAATATATAAGAGCTTTTATAATTTTCACTCACTCCAAAACAAACAAATCCATATACACTATCGGAACTATCACAAACCAATGAAGTCCATTTTTAGTCCCTTCCAAAAGAGCCATTCTTGGAAATGCAATTGCATGCAGTTGTTTACAATCATTGCAGATTTTGTGCCATTCCTTTAAAATACTATCAGGCACCTGTTCATTCCAATTTATTTTTTGTTGCCATACTTGTCTCATTATGGACCATAATAGGAAGAGCAAAGTTAAAGGGATCAAAAGTGTTTAGAAATTTCAGATAATAGCTGTCTTTTAGTGGAAATGCATTCAAGATATTCAACCTCATTTATTGTAATACAGTCAGTCTCCACATTAAAGCCATACCCCAAGACCTTTTCACAACAACTCGAGTGTTCTACAAAACAATTTTCTTGTTTAAATTTATCACGGAGCACACCCAAATTGCTGTTCCAAGACCTCAGTATAAACCCACCTTCAGCCATTCTTTCCTTACACTGATGATACAACGCTACAATCTCACTTTCATTTTGCATAGTGGTAAATATAAGATTATCAACATAAAAACCAGAAGAAAGTATTTATGTGCATTGATCTTTAGGATATTTTGAAGCATGATACTTCATAATATAGTGCAATATTAAAGAAGACTATGTAAATCCAAATATTAATGTAAAATACCTGTATGCTACCAACTCACTTTTCAAACCACAGGAAAGTAAACCTGTGTTTGTCTACCTCCTCCTTTAATCTTATCATCAAAAAAGCTTGCTTTATGTCACTTATTATCCCTGTACTATTTGTTCTGAACACTAATAGAAGTTTCAAAAGAGAACTCCATCAAATCATAACCACTATATGCAGCCTCATTTAGGGATGGAAACTACTTGTTACTTTTTAGATAACAATTAAATACAGGTCTTATTTTTGTAGTGGCCTGCTCGGATTGTCTAATTATTGGATGGTGTGGAATAAATTTATATTTGCAAACATCATTTTGATCAAAAAAATCTATGTTAACCTTTTCAATGATATTATCTTTAATTTGATTTTCAAAAACATTAATATAATCATCAAGTAAATTATTATGAGTTAACTTATTAAAAATTTATGAGCTAGGTTTACTGAAATATTAAAATTAAAAGGAACCAAGTCTATTTTATCATTGTACCAAGGCAATTAATTTTATAATAATGATTGTCTTTAAATACTATATTCTAATTAAACACTTGAACTTGGCACTTGTCTACAGTGTTCAAAATTTCTTCATCAGTCTTTATACCCAAAGATTCAAGACAAAACAAGTTCTCCAACCCATTATCTATGTCATAGTTCAAAATGTTTTCTAAAGGATTGAAATAACTTTTGCAAGGCTCTAACACAAAATAAACTTGCGTATTTAATCTATTAGGATTTATAGGAACAATGTCATTACTCTTTGTTATTTCAGATTCAGATTCAACATAAGTGACAAAATCATTTACTTTCAATTTCCTTCTTAATTCCACTAAATTCAAAACCTGATTTCTACTTAGAAAATTGTAAATATTACCAATAGGTATTAATTTGTTATTACCAATATCAATACATTGGAGAGTCATAAAAGGAACAGTTTTAAATGAAAGAAATGAGTCTATTACAGGGTTCACACTTTCTGGAAAGTCAGGAGAAAAAAAATTGGTCAGGGAAACGTTTCAAGATGCTGAAAGTCAGGGAAATTCAAAAAAGTCAAGGAAATTTTAAAATTTCAAAGGCATATGAAGAATGATCCATGGACCAAGTTGCATATTTTTGTTTTTTTCCTTACTGTGTAATTGTATGAAATAAGAGATGTATTTGATAAGTGAATGAAAAGGATGGGCGAGGAATGACATTCCAAAAATCTACTTCTATCCTGTTTCTTTCTATTTTTAGTTCACTATTACCTACTATTCTTCCTATTCTGTTCGTAGAGGTTGTTCCAAGTTCATCCTTTGATTGAAGGTTATTGGTGTATGGATGTGTTTAGACTGTATGACTTATGACTTAATCTGTTTATATCTTTTTCTTTTTAGGGATTTATACTTTTTGAGGTGTTTTTTTTTTTTTTGAGGTTTGACAAAGTGATTTTGGATTTTTGTGCAGTTGAAGGTATTTATTATTTATTTATAAAATGACTTCAAACAAAAAAACCTTTTGGCTTTTGACCAGTGGTTGGACGTCAAACTGAACTGGTTATCAGGTGGTTGGGTAAAGGACCTGATAGTTCCAAGGCATACTGTAAAGTATGTAAAAGAACTTTGATCTATTTATTTAACATGGGACGCCAAGCCGAGTTTCACATTCAAGAGGAAACTCATTTGAATTTAATTAAAACTCAGCAGGACCAATACATCATTGAAAAACTTTTTCGTTACTTGTTCTAATAATACAAATATTAGTGAAAGTGTGTGCACTGAAAATTATGCCATTCCATCAACTTCTAATCATACTCAACCGATTGTAAATGACCCTGAGTGTTCTATTAATAACCAACCAAAACCAGTTTATCAATCAGTTTCATCTTTTTGCATTAAGAATGATATTAATAAGACCTGAAATACTATGGGCATTAAAGGTAGTGGATGATAAAATGTCTTTAAACTTGTGTGCAGATATAGGGGAAACATTTAAATTAATGTTTCCAGATAGTGCGGTAGCTTCAAATTTTAAAATGGGGCTGATGAAATGTAAATATGTGATTAACCATGGACTTGCTCCCTATTTTTCTAGAAAGCAAAGCACAATACACTCTCTGCAGTGAAGCTCATTCTACCCTTGAATTAAAATTCCAAATATTTTGGATGGTGATTGTCTTTCTAAGGGACTTGATTAGTTTTTCTTTTAATGTACCTGGGAATCAATGTTATGTGGAATTGTGGCTAATTATTAAATAAGGACTGATATTTTCGCATGTGCTACAGTGGAAGGAGGGTTTTCTATAAATTAAGCAATTTTAGTGGAAATCTGAAAGAACATAGTCTAAGATTTGCTCAAAGAACAGTGCACAATGCTATAAGATCTCATAAAAGTATTCATAAAGTTCCTATCACTCAAAAAAATGTTGACAAATGTAAGAGCTGCCATAGGAGATATGAAGAACATCTCAAAGAGTCAAAAACAGAACCAAAGAAGAGAATAAAAAAGGTTGAAAAAGAAAATTATCCATACAGATCTATAAACTTGGAAGAGCAGAGAAAGAGATGTTCATTTAAAACTGAAGCTTTGACAGAAGAAGACCTATAAAATCAAAAATGCAGATGCTTGAGAAGAAAAAAAAGTTAACCTAAATCTTATTTAGAACTTTTTGTGATCACAGTGGACGTTATTCACCTAGGCTATTAATGCAAGCTTTTAATTTATTTTCTTTTTGTATAAATAAAACTGTTTACTTTTGGAAAAAATAAAAAAATGTTTTTAAATTCATCTTTGATGATGAACAGTTTCTAAAGTAAATTTTCAATAATTTAATGTATGAACTGAGTAAATAGGCTGCAATAATGATTAATAGATATTTTATACGCCAAAAATAACGAACACGCTGGTCAGGGAAAATTTGCGGATTTGGTGGCAATATCCAGGAATTCAAATTCAATTTCAAAAAGCTGAACCCTGTATTAAATCAATACATCAATACCAACATGACTATCAATATGTATACTTTCATAATTAGTATCTGCTAATTTTAAACCAGCTCATGCATATTATTTACAACATCAGAAATGCCTTCTATTCTATAATTAATATTTAATAAATCATCAATAAGAAAGGGAATAAAAAATATCTTTCTAAATAATCTTACTCCAATCAAAGTTTGGTGAAACTGTTTTACTTTAGAGCCTATAAATATTTGCACATCATATTCCACAACAGGAAGCTCATTTACATTTGTTATTAATCTTTCAGCTGTCTCCTTAGATGTATAAGACCTACATGAAGCAGTATCAATGAAACACCTAAAAGTTTTTTCATTGCCATTATGAACCATGTTTAATGTAACAGTAGGAGGAATGTATTCATTTTCTATACTTTGTTGAAAAGTAAAACAATTATTATTAACCTTTGGAACGTCATTCGTCTTTCTATTATCACACAAAGGATATATGGGATATCTACTTCCGCATTTACAAGCAAATCGCATTTTATTACCATTACCAAAACATTTATTTTGCGGATGGTTTCCGGCACATGCTCACAAATACCAAGTTCTCTAATATGATTTATTTTCTTCTCAAAGTTATCATACACAGGATAAAAACCTATAGAGTGAGGTCCTGTACACAGTTTACACTTCTTATTAAACTTCTTACCTTTTTCAGAAGTTACATTTTTTGTTTGGAAATCTTGTAATGAAGGTGGATCAATAGACTTATTTGCTGATACTAATTTAGAATTTTCTTTTTGAGACAATTTTACTTTCAGTTGATGAGCTAGTACTAATAAAAGTCTTAATGATATCCTAATAATTATCAAGAACATCATTAATATCAGGGTAATTATTATTAACTTTACGCACTAAATCCTTCCTAAATACTTTAGGAAGCTTTTTCACCACAATGTGTGACAACAGCCTACAACCCAAACTGTTTCTTATGGTATAGTCTAAGACTCTAAATCATGATTTTTTAATTCAAATATAATGGCTCTGATTTTATTTAAAGCCTTTTTTAATGAAAGAAAGTTTTTATCATATTTATTTTCTATATTTATTTCCATTATAGAACTAAACAGGTCATCAACAATTGCATTTATATCCATATATTCCCCTTTAAGCAACTCTTGACTATTTGATAATTGTCAGGCACTATTGTTAGATGAGAAACAATACTTAATGGGTAATCTCTCAGAAAACTAATAAATACATGAGCTTAACAGAATCATCAAGCTTATCATTATTTCCAACAAGGTTCATAATTGGTTGTAAAAAGCATTAAAACTCACTTTTTCTACATTCCCATCAAAAATAGCACAAGTCATAACCAGTAATTTCATATTTGTGGTATTATAATCAGAATTATTTAAAACCTCCAAAAAAAACATCCATTGCTAGGCCTTTCCTCTTTCTTTGATTGCTCTTCATTAGTTAATTTATTCACCATTTCATTAAACTCATTTAATTTATATTCTAGTTCAAAAAAATATACTGTCTGATTTTCAATCTCAGTGTTTAACATATCACTTTCTTCTTCAGTATTATTTAAGATTTCTAGCATTTCCTCATCTAACTGTCTTATTTTTAGCATAATGTCAGTTATTTCTTTTAATTGTACCTTACAAAATGTAAGACCAAGGGACTCATTAGTTTTTAATTCACTTAGTTTATTTAATATGATGGCCACTTTAGCCTTTAAACTAGTATGTAGTTTTTTAAGTTTATTAAAATTTTCCATTTTCAATAAATATATATTAATTCAAAATTCCTCTTACAAAAACCTTTATTTTTAAGTACAATATAATAATTATTAACTTTAAAAGCCCTACAATTAACGTAGGCTTCAAAAAACTATTTGTAAATTTTTGTAAATTACCCCTAGGGTCTCCTAGTTCTCATATAAGACTTCAAGCCAATTTTTAATTTTGCAATTAACAGAGCACAAACATGCACTACTTTAAGTAATAATGACATATTTAATACAAATTAGTAACACTAAAGCCAACCTTATACCACCAGCAATTATAATTTAAACTAATTGATAATTAACGTTTACACACAAAATTAACCATTGATTATAATCGATATTCGATTAATCAATTATTTAATTTAAACCACCTCAAACATCGAGCAACCCGAATGTCCATCAGTAATTTCACTTTCATATAATTATTTTTTACTGCGCATCTATTTTCACTCATAAGTTTATTGCATTTAAATTTTTATTTAAAAATTTCTAGATTTAAAATTTAAAATTTTACCACTGGATACTAATTATGAATTACACTTTTTATTATAGATAAAACTATTTCAAATGTTTGTTTCACTTTTGAATGCTAGTGGGTTGATTGGGTTTATTGTTAATTAACTATTCTATAATAAAAATAGTTTTTTATTTTACCTTAATCTTCCTTGATGGTCTGAAGGATTCTCGAATGTTCTTGCATTGGAGGCCTCCTATAATAGCTTATATGTAATTTATTAATACAAGATGTAATTAATAAAGGTTGACAGATGATTTAAATAATAACCTTTAACGGATGTGCACCCAGATTTGATATTAAGTGGGTTCCTCTGTGGTCTGCATTTTGGTCTTTGTACCATGTAGGGTTTGGGCGTTGAAATCTCCTCCTATTATGAGGTTTGTGATGTGTGTTAAATTTGGTGAGTAATTTCTGGGGCAGTGAGGTGAGGTGTGATGAGGGATATATGTGAGATATGTGTAGTATTTTGTTGATCATTGTGGGGAAGGATTAAATTTTTGAGGTGTTGTCATTTAGCGATGCTGTAGTGACTGAGGTAGTGTTTGTGAATGGTAGTGAGTTATGAATAAGAGTTAGTAGTGTTTGATTTTTAGGAACTTGTAGTGTATAAATTGAGTCATGTATATATATATATATATATATATATATATATATATATAATATATATATATATATATATATATATATATATATATATATATATATATATATATATATATATATATATATTGATAAAATTCCCTGATACAAAGCAACAATAACTCGCCTGCAGAAAAGGGGTGAAATGAGTGAGGTGATTGAAGTTTCTTGAAAGATCGACAATGAGCTTAGTATTAACGAAATATTTTATTAATTATACTGCTCGCTTTATTTTATATGTGAGAATATAACAAAGGTGGATCCATCTTAGCTTTAAGCTACATGATAAAATTACTGCTATGGTATTATATAAAGATTTAAGTAAAACAAAGGTCACGACCGCCTTTTAACTTTAAGCATTAAAGTATGAATATGAATCAACAAAAAGTACTCTTCTGAAATATAAAAAATAAATTAAAATACTGATATTCCAATTGAACTAAAATTTCATAGAATACCTGTCATAATAAAAAATGATCTATCCTTCTTCCAAGATGGCGTCACTCCCCTTTCCTGTAATTATGAAAATACATTGGATTGTTTAGTAGAATTAATTAACTAAACCATTTTTCTCTTCTCTCTCTTCTTCCTCTCCTGTCCTCTTTCCTTCAGCATATAACCACATGTTGCCGGCTCTCACTCCTTCTTTCGTTAACACATACTCTATCTGTGATTTTGTGCTTATTCATGTTATTTTATTTCTTTCATTTCTATCATTTTTTTAATAACAGCAGTGTCTATCTTCGATCTTTTACTCTTCACTCTTGAATTGGAATAAATAGTTTTACTCACTGTTTTGCTATCGGTTTTTATTTCTATAGGAACATTTTCTCCTGTAATTCTTAACATATGTTTTTCAAATAAATAGTTGTCTCAGCTCCTTCACCTAATGCTAACATTTCTGGTTCTATTGTTGATCTCGCAACCCTCATAGAAACTCCTGATTTCCAAAATATCAGACAATTTTTCTTACTTTTATCTACCAAACTAATTATATAACCTATTTGTGACTTCTCTTTGTCAATGTTTCCCAGTGAAGCATCCATGTACACTTCAAACCTAATTCTTCCTTCTCTTATTAACTCCTCCATTTTTATCTTTAACCCTTCTTATTTTCCTAATTACTTTACTTACTTCATATCTTTCCCAAAAGCTATCTTATTAGCATCGCTCAAGTCACTCACACCATAAGCAATGTCTGGTCTACTATGTTGATTCACCCAATTTAGTTGTCCTACTAATGATCTATATCTTGTATGTCATTTCTTTTTTATTTAATTCTTTATCTTCTTTTTCCATAGGTTCGTAGATCTCTTCATCTGTTTTACATAATTTTCATGACTCATCCATAAACATCTTTCTTCTTGTTTCACTTCCACTCCTATGTATTTAAATAATCCTTGCTCTTCTGATCCTATTTTTAATTTTTTCTTAATTGCCCTATGACTTCTTTGAATATGTCATTTCTTCCATAGAATAAATTGTCCATGTTGGTTCACCTTACTCCTATTAGTTCATTATTTCTCTTTCACCTAAATATTCTTGGATCTAATGAGATTTATCTCCTCCTACTTCTTTCTTCTTTTTTACCACTTTATTATACCAAACCTTAGCTGCGTCTTTCAATCCATAAACTGTCTTCTTTAATTTCCATATTTTGTCTGTCTTTGCTTTTTTCAGAGGTGATGTATAAACTGTTCTTTCAAGTTTATCTCCTTGTAGATATGCTTGCTTAATATCCATTGTTTTACATTTCCAACCATATATTTTTGATATTCCTATACCTAATTTTAAAGTTTCAGTAGCACATGTGGGTGCATCTGTAGAATATTCCAACCATATCTTTTCGATATTCCTATACATAATTTTTAAAGTTTCAGTAGCACATGGGGGTGCATCTGTAGAATATTCCAACCATATCTTTTCGATATTCCTATACATAATTTTTAAAGTTTCAGTAGCACATGTGAGTGCGTCTGTAGAATATTCTCCATATTTTTCTTTGGAACCTCTCACCACTAACCTTGCCTTACAAACCCTTCTTCCTTTCATTTCTTCTGTCACTATCCATCCGGTGGTTAATAATTTTTTTGACTTTATTTATTTATGGCCTCATACACCTCATTTTCAATCCAACTTGCCAACTCCTTTACTTTTGCTTCTAATACCTTTTTATCTTCGAAATTAGCTAAAAATACCTCCTCATCCAGTATATGTGTAAGTTCCTTAAAGTCAATCCTCTCGTTTTTGTCCTGCTTGTAAATTCTCCACTGTAACAATTATTCCAAATCTTACTTGTAACTTTTTCTGCTCTTCCTATTATTTTTACCTCTATTATTTCCCCCATGGTCTTCTTTTTTTGTTTGCTCAGTATCTCTCACCTCCCTTCATAATCGGTATTCTCTCTTCTGCTTGAACTTCTCTTTCTAATTCATGTTTTTCTTCTTTATTAATTCAATAAAAATTGTCTCCTCCTCTTCATCCTCTTTGGATTCTTCCAACTCTTCATATCTTTCTTCTCCCTCATTTTTCTTCTAATTCTTGTAATATGTATTCTATTTACCTCTCTAGGAGAGCCTCCATGTTTCACCACTACAGTTATGCCCTCTATTCCAATGATTCTTGCTGAACCTCTCCATTCTTTCTCACTCTCCCTTTTATAATAAACTTCCTCTCCAATTACTGCTTCCTTCACTTTATGATCTCTCTTTTTTATTAAGGCTCTTTTCAGTTTTTCGCCGACTTGTTTTATGTGAATCTCCCTAGCCTTATGCATGACTATCAAATTCTCTTTTAACATCCTTTCATTTCCTCTTTCTAAACTTGATGGTCTGTCATTGTTTATCACGGTAGGAATACCTATATTCCTTCCAAATAATTTTTGGAGCAAATCCACCTTTCAACATGAACCTGTTTTTGGCAGCTAATGACCAATTTAGACGTACTTCTTTTGTAACTCCTTCCTCTTTTACTTTTCTCTTTGAATCTTTAATAAGAGCCACCATTTTTTCACAAATCCCATTGCTCCAAGGTCTCTCGGCTGGAGTACTCAACAGCCTTATGTTAAATGTCTCAAACAAATCTTTTATCTCTTCATTTTGAATTTCCAATCTGTTGTCAGACAATAGCTTCCCCGGTGCTCCAAAAATACATATCCATCTTTCCAATATTTTCTCAGATCTCTTCACCATTTTTATTTTTTACCCAAACACCATGACAGTAGTGAGTAGCCATATCCACCATAATCAGAAATTTTCTCCCTTCCAATTCTCCTAAATCCATGGCTACCATTTTATTGATGACTGTCACCATTGAGAAACCCACAACCGGTTTTGGTGAATTCTTGTAGCTAATACACACTTTACAACTTTCGCAAATCTCTTTAAATTCTTTCTATACTTCTTTCATCCCTTCACTCGATACATTTTCATCTTTGTAGGCATCCTTCGCAAGTTGTAATATCCTATCCTAATGCCCATGTCCAACTGAAGATATAATTTCTATAGTTTTTCTCTTCCTTCCCTCTGGGTTATCTATCCATTTTTTCTCAAACCTACCAAACAAAACATTTTCTCTTTTTTTTTATTCTTTTATGAGCTTAATCTTAATATGTTTTTGTTGTTCGCCAGATCTATATTTTATTTCTAGATCTTGAAACACTCATAAGATAACTTTTATTTCTCATATCAACACTCATCTTATCCTCTCCATTGTTTCTCTACCTATCAACCATGGTATATCTCCTCTAATTACTTCAGTCTTAATTTAAAGTTTATAATTTCCTATTTGGCAAAGTATATCTGTACTTTTAATGATTTCATATTTACTTTCTCCAAACACATAACTTCCTTCTTTTTTCTCTTGACTGTTATTCATCTCCTTCATCTCTGCATGACTTAACTCCATCATTATCAGGCCTAGCCATCTCTCCCCACATAAAGTCTTCATACAACCTGTGTCTAGAATTCCTTCTGTCTCCATATACTCCATCTTCCTCTTTTTCTATTCCGAAATAGCTTACTTTCTCTTTTTCATTATTCTTACTTTCTTTTTTTGATTTCACCCTCTCTAAATACTGTAAAGTTTCTTCCTTTGTTGCTCCATTTCTTTGGGCATGCTTGTGCATAATGATATTCCGATCAGCATATTACACACCTCATTACTTAACTGAACCTCATAGGGTTTTTTCTTCCTTGTATTCTTTCCTCTTTAGATGGTCTATTCTACCATTCCCCTTCTGTTACCATTCTTTCTTTCTTCAATGTTGTTACTCCCTTAGGAAATATTCTTATCAATCTCGTTTTTATTACTTCAAAAGAAATTGCCTCTTTTCCACAACTGGCTAAAACCAATTGTTTCTTCTCTTCATCTATGCCCTTTCTCTTTAGAAGAAGATATTCTCTCATATCATCTGTCATATTCCCTCCTCCAGCTGTTTCACATTCTTTATACATTCTAACAAACCTTTCAACGAATGTCATCATATCTTCTTCCTGCTTCATTTCAATATTGAAAAATTCTCTCATCTTATTGAATTGTTCTGTGACCTTGTCTTTACTGTATCTTAATCCTAATATTTCTATTATCGACTCTTCCCCTCCCCTCCCCTCCCTTCTTCATGAGATCTTCATTTTTTTATTTCCTTAAGTGTTTCAAAAGCTTCTCCTTCTAGTCTTAATTTAATCTCCAATCCTGTGGGTATCTCATGTTCTTTTTCTATGAGTTACCATGTTTTTACTTCCACTCCTCGAAATTCTCTTTTTCTTCTCCATAAAACCTTGGTCATTGTGTTCTAGTTTCTCTTCTACCACCTTCAGTTATTTCTTTGTCTGAGTCAGGCATCTTCACTTTTTTGTTTTCTAGCTATGCTCTCTGCTACCACTGATAAAATTCCCCGATATGAAGCAGCAATGACTCCCCTGTAGAAAAGCGCTGCAATGAGTGGGGTGATTGAAGTTTTTTGAAAGATTGATGATTAACTACCATTAACGAAATTTTTTATTAATTATACAGCTCGCTTCATTTTATGTGCGAGAATAACAAAGGTGGTTGCATGAAACGGTAGAGCGACGGAGTCGCATGGCAAGGTCGTGGGTTCGAATTCTAGTTCGGATCCTAGGTAGAAATTACCTAGAGAAGTTCCCCTCCTAGAATAGGGCTATGCCCGTGAGGTGTGAACTTTTATTAAAAAAAAAAAAAAAAAAAAACTCTTAGTTTTAAGCTACTTGATAAATTTACTACTATGGTATTATATAAAGATTTAAGTAAAACAAAGGTCACGATCGCCTTTTAAATTTTAAACATTAAAATAAGAATATGAATTGGCACAAAGTTCTCTAATATTCCAATTAAACTAAAATTTCACAGAACACTTCGTCATAATAAAAAATGATCTATCCCTCTTCCAAGATGGCCTCACTCATTTTCCTGTAATTATAATTATACATTGGATAGTTTAGTAGAATGTATATATATATATATATATATATATATATATATATATAATGTATATTATATATATATATATATATATATATATATATATATATATATATATATATATATATATATATATATATATATATATATATATATATATATCAGGCGGCAATGTGAGTGATGGCAAGCATATGGACACAACTGATACCTCTCCTTCTTCTTCACCCCAAGAGTCTCATGTGACACTGATAAATGGTCGGTCATCTGAATCCTTGTCATCTCTCCTGTCAGAAGGAGAAAATCCTCGACGACCGCCAAGGATGGTGAGTATTGTATATATTAATTATAAATAACTTTATATGTCTATTACTTTTTATTAGCACGTCATCAGATATCAGATTGCTGCACCAAATCATTATAAATAGCAATTAATATTTAGTATCCTTCATTTATTTATAATTAAAGATAATCCTTTCTTGCTTTTTTTCGAGTGTGTTTTATTTTACTTATTATTGAAATGTTTATCATATGCTTACTTATATATTTTTAATCTTTATAATGGCACATTTCAATGGATCCACACACAAGTTGACCAAGCCAAAATCAGAAAACAACATCTCCTCCTCTTCTATAATTTATAAACCTATGTGAATCACTTAAGTTAATTTGCAAGTTCACTTAATTAATTAATATATTTTTTAAAAAACACTGGCAGAGCTTCTTAGCTTATTCTACAATTATATGTTAAACGAAACCTAATCTAAATTAATTAATAGTAATATACAGAAATACCTTATAACTGCAAGGTATTATCATCATCATCATCATCATCTTCTACTTCCTTTCCCCAGACTGGGGCTGAGGTGCGCATCATACACTGGAAACAGAAAAGTAGTAGTAGAACATGACCTAAGTCAAAAGGAAACCCCTCCTCCCCTACCATCCCCTCCATACCCTTAAATTGAGAGGTCATCACAGTAAAAAAAAAATAAAAACATTCACCCTAGGAATTATAGTTTCCTTATTTCATCCCTGAACAAGCTTTTTCTTGTTCCTGAAGACAAAATATTGATTTAGAGTCAGACAAAGCTATGATCTATAAACTTTTCATCTTCAGTGCCCATCCTTCTCTCTGAAACCTTCTTTCTGATTTCCTTTTCATTCATTATTTAGCAGCTGTTGTAGACAGCCAAACTTTATCCCTTAAATCTATTAATAGCGATAGTCATTAGCGTTTTGTCCTACCCTTAACACTTTTTATTTTATTTTTCATTAATTACCTGTCTGTCACTTCAACTTACGCTGATGACTCCATCCATCATTACCCTTTTTATTTTGAAAAGTTTCACACTCAACCGCAAATAGCTAATGCTTAGAGTGTGTTCTTGTATCAACTGATCTCTAATATTTCTCTCTCTCTCTCTCTCTCTCTCTCTCTCTCTCTCTCTCTCTCTCTCTCTCTCTCTCTCTCTTCTTCTCTTCTCTCTCTCTTTCTTTCTCCCTTCGTCTCTCATCTCTCTCTTCTCTCTCTTCTCTTCTCTCTCTCTCTCTCTCTCTCTCTTCTCTATCTCTCTCATCCTCCTCTCTCTCTCTCTTCTTCTCTCTCATCCTCCTCTCTCTCCTCTCTCTCTCTCTCTCTCTCTCCCTCATTCATCTCTCTCTCTCTCTTCTCTCTCTCTCTCTCTCTCTCTCTCTCTCTCTCTCTCTCTCTCTCTCTCTCTCTCTCTCTCTCTCTCTCTCTCTCTCTCTCTCTCTCTCTCTCTCTCTCTCTCTCTCTCTCTCTCTCTCTCTCTCTCCTCTCTCTCTCTCTCTCCTCTCTCTCTCTCTCCTCTCTCTCTCTCCTCTCTCTTCTCTCTCTTTCTCTCTCTCTCTCTCTCTCTCTCTCTCTCTCTCTCTCTCTCTCTCCTCTCTTCTCTCTCTCTCTCTCTCTCTCTCTCTCTCTCCTCTCCTCTCTTCTTCTGCTCTCTTCTCTCTCTCTCTCTCTCTGCTCCCTCTCTTCTCTCTTCTCTCTCCTCGTCTCTCTCTCTCTCTCTCTCTATATTATATATATATATATATATATATAATATTATATATATATATAATATATATATATATAATAATATATATATATAATCTATGATATATATAATATGTATACAGGCTTATAATCATTAATATTGCGAAAATATTCATTGTCTTTAATATATGCAAGTAAATAATAAGATAATCAGTATTGTCGCATTGAATCTCATCTGACCTTGACGAGCTCTTAAAGCTTAGCCTTAGGCGAAAAATATGATTAGAACATAGACGTTAAAATAAACAAAACTAAATGTGGATATGAAGTTATGCAACGTATTCAATATTTATCAATTATAAGGGTAACCTTACATTAATGCGCCAGAAAGAAAATATACACAACAGAAATTAGTACGAAGCAAATGGTGCACTAAAGGTTATAACAAATGTTGAAACTAAGATGAGAACCCTCAGCCAAGCCGGCAATACAGCCGCTATTCTACGACGCATTGTATTGGCGGGGACGAGAGCGAATTTCTTTTCACCATATACCGTGTTGTGCCCGAAATTGTGTCACAAGATGCAATGTGATTATGCGAGTCCTCTTAATTATTGTATCTTTTCCACAACTGTATAAAACCAAATGTTTCATATATTCATCTATGTAGAAATCCACTGCATTTGGGTCTGGAGACCGCGGAGGCCAAGGTTCTGTACCCCCTCGACCTATTCAGAGGCGTGGATATACAGTGTTCAGATAAATAGGTTACGAGCAACTAAACTGAATGAGCTGGAGCGCCGTCGTGCTGAAATACATTTTCGATCTTAATTGTAATGGGAAGTCTTCCCAGTAGTTGTAGGCACCAATCATGTTCAATTCGAAAATTGGCGATGAAACGTCTCCAGTAAGAACCCACGACTTGTCTGGTAAAAAAAAAAGAAATGGAACCTATCTGTTCGCCAACAATTCCGACTCGATAAACATTCAATGAAAACTTGTTGATGGCGGCTTTCAACTATTGCATGTGGGTTCTTCATTCAGCCCGAGTACGTGATTGTGTGGAGTTCGATATGGCATTCTCTGAACAATATTTGCCTCATCGGTGAACAATTATTTTCTGCTAGAATGGTGAGAATTATTTCTGTTGAAGTCTATCAACACACACAGGCTAAACTTTCTGCAGGAATCCTGTTTGGTACAAGTTGCCTGACCCCCATCGTAGATGTGATAAAGGTATCAAATGACTACAGTTGATCATTGCGTAATAATCCGCTGAAAACTGTCAATGACTTTACATGTAGTGTGCAGCATCCTTCTGGGTACTGTTGTAAGGAACTGCCCTCCCAAGTCTTGAGAACCTATTCCTTTAGAGCAGACACTGGAGTTGATACTGGCGAGGGTAGTCACATTCACTGTGTGGCTACTGGCCGTTTCCGGACTCGGCGTGATTTATGGTGAAGGGCTTATGACGCAGGATTTTGTTTTGTATAAAACTGTGTGGCATGCGGATGCTTGTTTTCTCTTAAGCAACGGGTAGTTGGATTTGGGTTTTTGGAAACTGCTCACTCCTGAAGACAAGATGCGAGGGAGTGATGTTATCAAGATTGAGGGAGGTAGAGTGGTCTTGGTTCTTTTCATAGAGATGCGCTTAAATGGCGCTAGATTGTGAGTTTGATTATAACCTGGTTGCGGTTAGACCGTAAATGCATACTTGCACGGATTTTTCAGTATTTGTGTAAGTTTCATTTTTGTAAAAAGAGAGTGAGCAAAACAATAGAGAACATTTGAACACATATAGAACGTTGACGCACACGTTTGATATGTGATTAGGTTAGTGTACAAATGTATAAGTATGAAGCAAGATTTTGGAACCTAGTGAAATAACAGGTAGGGTCAGCTCCTTTTCTTACGAAGTGGGGGTAATATGTGCTATTATTAAAGGTTGAGGAATGTGGCACGGGAATCGCGGCAATGGGATATTAATAATCAGATATGTCCTCACATAGTTTGGTCACCGGTACAGACAGAGACCCTTGTAGGAGGAGGTATAGAGAGTGTTCCGGTACCGACAAAATAACTATTATCTCTTATATTATTTGAGTGTAAATCATACTTGATTGTTTAGGACGTATAAAGATTTGATACTCCTGTATTATATATATATATATTATTATATTTACACTATAATAGTTATATATATTATATTATATTATATATATATTATATATTTATGAGCTTAGTGTGTTAAGCCCGAATTCCGTCTAGTTATGAAATATATATATATATATATATATATATAACTAGAATATATGGGAGGATAGTGGCGGACATGGAGAGGCGCTGGGGTATGTTGGTGGAAGGCTAAGGGTCTGGAGTAGAACCAGAGCCGCCTTACCGTGAACATCGAAAAAAGTAAACGATTTTCTTTTCCACTTAAAACTTTATAATTTTTATTATTATTTCTATTTTCTTCTTATTTTAAATTTCACGTGTGGGGCATGAATCTGAAAAGATTTTTTCAGTATCCCGAATTTTATTTAGTTGAATTTAAAATTATTTAATGAGGCGTTATAAAGCGGGGGGCGTCGGCCAGGCGCTGAGCTATTGTTTTCTCCCTAAAACTACTTTACTACTTACTACAATTCTCGCGTAGAACTAATAACACACACCAGATAATAACTGACATGGGTAATTTTTTTTGAGGGGCAAAATTGCCCATAACCGCCGTTAACAACTTTTAAAACAAGTTATATGGGCAATTTTCTCGCCCCGCGCATTTATTTATTTTTTTGTTAATTAGGTTTTTAATTATATATTTTGTAATTTACGAAGTACTTCACATCAAAATAATACATCAGTCTATTATTTTTAATATTAAACCAATGAATAATTATAAGAATCCAATTTGTGCCAAAATGCACTACGTGGTGGACTTTTTTTTGGAGGGTGACACTTTGTCTTATTTTTCGTTTCTCTCGCAGTTTCGTAAAACAACGCGCTAAGGACTGCACTCCACTTCAACTTTGGAGATATTATTTCACAACCTGGAACAAGTGTAGAACGACACGAGGACGGCCAGCCACCTTAGTTCCTTTCTAAAAATAAGTGTTAGAATTTGTCTTTAATTTTTTATAAGAGATGAAATAGGAGAGAAGTTAATTAAAGTGACAAATCGTGTCAAGTAGTAGAGAAAATTTAAAAATATAC
>JABUQX010096884.1:0-24247 GCA_015478945.1 Trachelipus rathkii
CCGATAAAATTAAGGGGCCCAAACGACTTTGCCACATACTCTATTTACTGGCCCTGACATAGCTAACTATTCAGTATACTATTACTCCTTGCTCTTGTAAAACAACATTGCTTGATTTATTATGCCCAGCAATATCTTAAATAGCTATTATTCCTAGCTTCCTTACTGATTAGCTCACTTGTCAAATTACTGCTATATAATCACACCTAATCTTTTTCTTTGGGTCCACATTGATCTTTCAAAAGCCAATCCCCATCATATTGTCAGTTAAAACTTTTATTGAGTAAAACCTAGGTGAAGAACCTTAAACTTTTTGACTATTAAAATTCATTTGCTACTTATCTGCCCCACCCAAGAAGTTTGAGTCAAGATCATTTTGAATGTTTATGCATCCTTCACTTATTTCCTAACTTGAGCTGGCCACTTAGATCAATCTGCAAAAACGTTAGAAACTTGCATAAGCCCGGTCTTAAATCATTTATATATATGAGGAACAAAGTCCTCCTATCCTATATTAACCCTGTGGACACACTCTGTCACATTTCCATGATGATTTTTATTGCCATTTAATATATACCACAGTTTTCTATTTTGCTATATCTCATCATATATCCAAACCATGTTACCCACCCACCTATACACAATGCAATAAAGCTTCCTTCATCAAGGCCTTATGGGTGGTTGTCAACCTATCAAAAAGAATCTGTGTCATATGTAATGGGTCTAAATATACAATATATAAAGGGTTCAAGGAATCATACCCACCAAAATATAAATAAAGCCGCTAACTTTAAATAGCCCAGAACCTCTATATCTTGGTATCTATTAAAAATCGCCAGCACTTAGAATCTAAAAAAAATTATGAATTAAAAATATAAAAAAAATACATAGATGCAGTCTTTAGGAAACAAAGTTAAGTCTCACTTCAAGTTATTTCTTTTCCCCATGGAGTTTTCTTATTAAAAAAAGACAACAAAATTAAAACAAAAATTACATGTATACTCTGAAAAAAATGATGGAAAAACAGAATAACAAAAAAAAAAAGGAAAATGACTGACTCCTTAGAAAAAAGTGTACACGCATGCAGTTAAAAATTTTCCCAGTGTTGGCTTATGAAAAAAAATAATGGGCCTCATGCTTGATTTTAGAGCCCATCATAGTTCAGGTTATGCATAAATTTGATCAAAGTATACACAAATGTTTACTCTGTGTATACTTGAACAACAGACCATCGATAACCTGATACAGAGACGGCCTTCAGAAGGATCCTAAACCTTGGAGTGGATTCTATAATGAAAAGTCTGGTGGTGAGTTTTAATAATATTTGGTATAGTTAGGTGCAGAGGGGGTCACCCCCGATTTTATGAAAATGACAGGATATACTCTAAAAAAATATAATGAAAGGAATATCGAAAAAGGATAAATGTCGATCTCTTTGGAAGAGTTACAACTCGTGAAGTGGTGGAAGAAGAAAACTCCATAACTTTTTTTCATTTTATGTTCCATCAAAGAAAACTTATCTGATAGGGAGGCTAATGTTCAGGCGTTATGAGTAAAGTATTTGTTAGGAAATACACAGAGAAAATCTATGTATAACCTACAACAAATCTTATCATAACCCTGAACACTAGGCATGGGCCGCCCCTAAAATGAGCATGAGCCCACTTATTTTTGCTTTATAAGAAATGCGTGTGAATAGGGAGAAAGACTCAGGAGTCGTGAACAACTTTTTGTTTCTGAAAGAGAGCCACAATTTCAGTTTTCATTATATCGCTTATTCATTATTATTTTTTTTGAGTATTATTATTATATATCCTTGGTGTTGAACTTTATAAAAAAAATTTTTTTTAATTTTATTTATATTTACACTCTATGGTATATTATTACTAAAAATTTAAAATTTAATTCATAATAGCTACAGATCTTTTCTTTTCTACAGTTTAAATTTGGTTAGGACCCTTTAAAGTTTATTAATCAGTAAGTTTTGTTTTCTAGAAGCGTTTGTACTTCTAAAATGTTTAAGAAGTGTGTTTCTGTGTAGTTGTATGGTTTCGGTGTTCTGCGCCCAGAATTTAAAAAGATTTTTAACCTTCGTCAAGCTCGAATTCTGTCTCGCTACTCTGAGAAAAATATATACGGATGATATCGAGTTAATACATAAACCATAGTCCATTCTTTTAACAAAAATATAATAGTAGCCTTGTGCAGTATTCATAATTTTCATTATTAATATAGCTATATATATATGATATAATATATGTGTATGATTTACTATTATATTTCATATATATATATATTTATCTATATTATAATACTATATATTGAAGGATGGGTTACGCCAATTATGACTTTTAATAAATTGAGTAATATTATCTTAACAAGTAAGGTATTCTCTATATACTTATATACTATATATACTATCAATATTAATCATATTCACTTATATTATATTAATATTTATAAATATATAGTATATTATATATATAATATGTATATAATATATATATAATATATATATAATATACTATATAACTATAACTTGAGTATATATATATATAAATAATTATATATTAATGCTCAGGGATGTACCATGACTACCAGAATTTTTGGTTTTTCCAGGCGCGAATACCGGATTAATTTCTGCTTGATCGACTCTCGCTATACACCAGCGGAAATTGTCTTGATTAAACAAGTGGAGTTTCTCTAGGAGAAAGTATCTGGCATCTTGTCATAACCATACTGTGAGCTCTTAGATCTGTAACCCAATAATTTGTGATTACATATATATATATTAATATTTATTAAGTTAAAATAAGGCATCTATATCTAGTTCTAAACGCTCTTTGGAGATTTGATAAATATGAACACATATTTATATCTACCTTCCTTAAACCCATTTTAAGTTGTAACGCGATATTGTCGATCGAATTTGTATAAAAAACCCGGGTCCCTCTCCTCACCTCTCTCTCTCTCTCCTGCTACGTCCTCTCTGGTGTCCTCTTCTCTCTCTCTTCCTCTCTCGTCTCCTTTCTTACTCTCTCTCTCTCTCTCATTTCTTCTTACCTTATTTCTCTATGTGCTTTGTTTCTTTTTCTCTCGATACTTTATCTTTTTTCTCACTCTCACATACAAACTCTCTCTTTTCTTCTATTTATTCTCTCTCCTTTATCACTATTTTTCACTCTATTATACCTCTCCTCTCTCCTCTCTCTCTCCCTGTCTCCTCCTCTTTTTCCTCTCTCTCTTCTTCTCCAAACGCTACTTCATCCTCTCTCTCTCTTCTCTCTCTCTCTCTCTCTTCTCTCCTCTCTCTCCGCACTTCTGCACTCCCTCTCGTCTACTACTCTCTCTCTCTTCTCCGTCTCTCTCTGCTCTCTCCTCTCTTCTGCTCTACCTTTTACATAGGTGATTATACTTATCACATCTAATTTTTTTTGCTTTGACTTTCTGTATACACTTCATAAGAAGAGAAACAATCACATTCTATTACTAGTTATGTTGGAACCCCTCTCCACATAGGGGTTAGCTGGCAACGAATATCACTGACAGCAAGAGCAAAACTTGTCGACTTGTCATCTTTTTTTCAAGAAGCTGTTCATAAGTACCTTAGTGGATTTCCAATGGGAACAAGGTCGCCTTTCCAATCCAGCTTATTATAATATCCTTGCTCTCTGCCAATGCTTTCCAGTCTTATTGGTTAAGAGTGCTGGAATCAGTGAGGGTTTGCAGAAACTTTAGACAATATTAGAGCCAAACATTTTGTGATAGATCGGTCTGTCCACTCACTGGCAAAAAGCACTTGCACTGTAATGATACTTCCATGCCCTCCTATTGACCACACCAATTGGTCACAACTAACGCAGCTACACACCCTCCATGGGCATCCTCCTCCCATGTGCAAATTTTGCCATCGCTCTTACCTTGTAGCCATTCTGTCACCAATATTTTCTATCATTGAGTCTCCCCTCACACACTGGATCCCCATGGTATTTTATGTCTATAACTTCCTACTTACGGCCCATACGGCAACATCTTTCTTTAAAAGGGTATCACCATTCTTTGATCTCTAGAAATGAATCTTCCCACTTAACAGTAACTATTTTCTCTTATCTTTAAGAACTAAATATTATGTTATTTTATAACATATGTTTGTTATGTAATATTAGAACTATTATTAACTGTAAGGGACATTTTTTCATTTAGATTTTTATTTTATTCTTGACATTTTATTCATTTGGAAAAAATTGATTTTCTATTGATATTTAAAATATGGTATAAGACATGTAACCACGCCATGGAGTGATATATCAACCTGGTGAAGCTTCCTCTGTGGCTTGTGGTGGGTCCAGTACCAGAACTGAAAAAAGCACTATGAGTAAGATATATACCGATAATATATATATATATATATATAACTATTACTTATATATATATTATATATATATATATATACTATTACGTTTTCGTACGTACTAGTATTATATATATACTTTAGAAATCAAAGATAGGAATATGTAAATACAATATATATAATTATCTATTACTATTAATTTGCCCTTAAATGTCTATTATAGTAATATAATATACTGGATATTATATAATAATATATATGATATATATATATATGATATAGGATAATTTTGTATATTATATATATATAGTATTTATATAATTATATATATATACGCATACCTATTATACATAATATTATATATATATTATTATATATATAGATACATTATATATATATATAATATATAATTACTATATATATATAATATTATAATAATTTACGTAATATATAGTAATATATATTATGATAGGTATATAATATATATCACTAGGAACACAGCTTTAACTCAGTTAGTATAAATATATAATAATATTATAGCAAGGATTACCCTATAATAATATCATATATTTCACTATATATATATATTAATATATTATATATATATATATATTAATTGAATTATATATATATATATATATAATTATATATATACTATTATATATATTTTATACTAATATATATAGGTAATACTATATTATATTATATTATATATAATTATATATATAACTTTAGTAATTAGTAATTAATATATTATATATGATATAATATATTAATATATATTAACTAATATAATATATATATAATTATATATATTAATTAATAAGTACTGATGAATATATATATATGATATATATATAGATTATTATATACGTAGGTATTTAATCATATTACTATAACTATTAATAATAATATATATATATAATAAATATAATTATTGATATATATATATATTAAATATATATATATATAATATATATATTATAATTATTAATTTAAATAATATATATACTAATATACTGGGATTAATATTATATATATATAATTATATAATTATTATATATTACATAGTATATTATAAGTAAACATCTATAAATAATAATAATATTCTTATTCTTTTCATTCTATTCTTTACCTACCTCTTTACTTTATACCCTAAATGAGACTGGAGTTATAATAAGTTAGTATTATAGTATACTCGAGTTACTATAACACGCCACTCGAAAAGAATAATTAATACACGCCAGCTTTATGGAGAGATCGTATGACAAATCGTCGACCAAAGAAAGCGTTCCCAGGTCACTCCCTCTCTATTTGAAGTTGTACATTAGAGTTTAGAGTAGAATAATGACTCGCACGAGGAGCAGAAGAAAAAATCACACCATTAGAGGCGTTAAATCTGCTGTGAAGACCTAAGTCGTATCAGGGGAGCCAATCAATGCATAGTGTACAATTCTGTATTCGAAGTGTAATTTACGGAATACCCCTGCCACGGGGGTAGAGGCCTACAAGCTGGCGCCCCATTAACTAAATAAAATCCTCCGCCATTCTCAGTCCTTATTGCAATGGACACAGGACGATGTTTTCTCTGCGCCTCTGCCCAAACTCAATCATTTCTCCGCTTCAAGGATGCATCCTGTACGAACTCGAAACTCAAGCCCCATAGACTCTGGGCTCGCACAGCAAACAAGGTGCCCCGTCTCCTAGGGTGTTAGCCTCGACAACGAGCAGTGTGTGATACAGGCACTAGATCGTAATATGAACCGATCGACGATTGCTACCTATATATACATTGCACGCAAACGACGAACTCCATACGAGTGGAGTGGTCTACAGAAAGTTACATCATATTACATACCATTCGTTTATTTTAGGTTTCTCCCATTCACATTGTCTATTGTGCGCGATAGTTGTACCGCACTCACTCAACCCCCATGATACTTCACTTCACGAATTGTAGTCGCCTTCTCCAATTAGATAGAAGTTTACACGGAGCTTATTGAGAGGATAGCAGGTCAACGTCAATAAAGGTGCAGTATATACAGACTTTAAGAAAATGAATAATGGTGTGTACGCCGATGTAGAGCTCTCATCGAGGTATCTAACTATGAGTTATAAATACTATAGAATCATATAGAGTATTGTGATGAGTGACTAATATATATTTCTGTCACATCGTAATACAGAGTATGATATACAATTATTAATCATAGTATTATTCATTATTGCTTATAGCCTTTCTTCACACCTATATGTGTGCATACAAGAAATTACTTTACAAAAATTGACGTGATCTGAATAATATTGTGTGATTTCATTCGTAATATAGGCTATTAAATAGCGGAAAAGTTTAACAATCAGGGTTGTTTTTATGTTAACCTTGGTTTATATTTCAATATTGTATAAATGCGTATTTAGAGGGGTTATGAAAGAATTTATAATGATGAATAATAAGAGAATACACAAAATAAAGTATGTATCTTATAGTATTATGCGTCGTGACGAAGATGAGGAGAAGTACTCATTGTTATGGAGAGAGGATTTAGCTTATCTATATAATACTCTATACAATATACCTACCTTATATTATATGAGCAGCATGATTTTGATAGGTTTACCCAATAGATGTGTTATTAATAGTGAATATCTAGAAGAGAGATTTGCACGAAGGCGAACATGATAGAATAGAGAATATTTGGGCAAGTACGATGCATAGATGATCCAACTATCTGTAAGTAAGGTTAGAATTAGCCTGGAAAGATAACCCATACGAGGGTCTAAAGCATACAGATAGATAGTTAAGTTCATATATGGTTATAGTGATACGTAGCTATAGCGTTGGATCCACTTGCGCTCAGTTACTGATAAAGCTTCCAGAGTTTAACACGAATGTTATTTAATTGTAGTGACATGCATTAACTAAGACACTGAACCTCACTCAATTGCCTAATTATCTGAGTGTCAACATATTATAAGGGTAATAATGCTTACTATAGTAATTATTAATACAAAACTTTTCGGCCTATACGTATTATAATAACATAAACAACATACACATAATAATTCAAAACTGTAACTTTCCGTTCCCTGCTCATACCAAACATATGACTTTATGATCCTCCCTACCCAAATACTTCATCTACTACTCATAGGTTAGATCTTCACCGTGACACCTTCCTATAAATTTTCCCAATTAATCTAAGCCAATTTCTGAAACCTATTACCTAAGAAATTTAACTTTTAAACTTCCTCCTATTAACTATTTAAATTTATAACTATTTTATTATCTCTACAACAACCAGCATTACCTTAGATGAGCGTTCAAAAGGTACTAGAACTGAACAAATCTGTGGGCGCAAAGTTATAAATTATTCTACTTATGTGATCTTTCCTTAACTTAAGATTATTCAACAAACCTTCAAATAAAGCTTTCTATTTTCTAATTACCTATCCATAGCATAAGTAATCATTGCTCGAATATTGTACAATACAGTAATAAACTGGCCCAAGTGAATCAAACTTAGGAGATGCTTAAACTAAACAACTTAGGAGAGAGAAAAATCTCAACAAATACAGAGCTCAAATATTTCAAATTCGTGAATTAATTAAAATTAAAAGATTAACAAGTTGAAAATTTAAATCAAAAACTGCTTAAAAAATTTAGTTATACCTAAGACTCTGTTTCGACCTAACAATCTTTTCAAACAAAAATAATAACCCATTTTCCTCATGATATAATCAAGTATACTCTAGGAAATTCTTCTTAGCAAAAATTTAACCATGCTAAAATCAAGAAAGAAATTTAAACAACGCTTTCGGACAAAGTTTAATACTTCAAAATTTTCCAAGTCATGGTATAAACAGAACCCAAGCTCTCTCGATACCTTCACCCAGTTATTCAATTTAGCACATCAAAGAAAGATTTTATAATTACATGAAGAAAAAAAGAGAAAAACAAAACAAAAATTTTCGAAATACTTATTATTTGCAATAATAGTGTTTGGGTGAATAATTCTAACTTTAATACACACATTACCACAAATCAGATTAGACCAATCGATGGATCAAAAGACATCAGTTTTGGGCTACAGAATCTCATTTTCTCTGACAAAATTTGAACCCGATTTCAAAATTTATTGGTTAATTTTGAAAGAAAATATTAAATAATCTCGATTTCAAAGAGGAATCTCACCATACTGTGGACATGAAAGGAACTGCGTAATACCTTCATAAGATTTTCAACTTCCTATAATTAACCCACACTAAAAAACATCCCTTTATCACAAATAACACCAGCTCTCTAATTCACTTACAAAAGAGATCAAACAAAACCACTCATAATTATCACAGAACCTCTAATCCAAACTGTATCCTAAAACTATAGTGTAATACGTAAACAAGATCTGACTAACTCAAGAATTCTACCATAACATGTAACAAATCTACTCTCTGAACTAAATCAACACATACTTCACCTCCTCACTAAAAATCCTCTAAAAACTTTGCAGAACTTAACTTAACACTTAAACATAAAAAACCAGTGTCTTGTCGGAGACATGTTACCCCTTTTCCACTATCCACCATGCAACTATAATAAGCGGAGCTCTTATTTTTTAATGCCACACATACTAAGAGGGGATCTACCTTAGATGTACATAGATTTATTTCCACTGTTTTTAATTTTTTCTTTTCTGGTGTCTGAGAATCTTTAGACTTTTTTTCCTTTCAATCCACACTTTGTCATCAACATTTGGGAATATATACATACCTTGTTCTTCCTCCTTCAGAAAACTAATATAAAAATCATCAAAGTCCTCAGAGTAACTTTCAATAATACCAATGAATATATTGCCTTCAAAGTTGCAAGAAACATAGTGACTTATTATATCTGCTGCCTCCATGTTAAAATGAGAGTATTCATCACTTTCATGTATGTTTACTTCAGATATTTTAGCTTCTTTGTAAGATTTTGAATTTGATATCTGAAAAGCTTTCAAAGTTTCAGTGTTAATGGGGATAATTTTATGAAACCCTTGTGTTCCTTTCAATGTTACACATTTTTCAAACCTCTTCTTCAGTTTTCTTCAGCTCTAAATACTTCTTCCTTTGTGATGTATATGCAGTTTATTCCTGGTATATATTCATTACAGTAGTAGAAAAAACTGTCTGCAGTTAGTATCTGATCCTTATATGGCCTTTGTAGGCTTGCCTTGGCAACAGTTCTCTTGATGACTCCACCAATTCCATCACAAACATTTTTCCCATGACCGGTTCCAAAGAAATTCCACTCACATAATATATTAAAGTCCGCAAAATGATGGCATAAATTGATAAAATTATATTTGTTTTTGTACTGTGCAGCACAGCCATCACTAAAATAATGAATTTTCTTAATGAATGCAAATTGTTCTTTAAGTTTTTCAATCAACTTAACTTGAAAGGCATATACCATGATGGTTGAATGTTTTAAGTAATCACTAATGCAACAAAAACTTTCATGTTGTAGAACACCATCTTTTTTATAATATACAACAAAAGGATGTATTGTAACTTGATCATTGACCCAGTGGAAAGCCTGACTGGCATCTTGTACAATAAAGGTATAGTTTTCTGAAAAATCACCAAGTATTATAACCTCATTATCAGGTAGGTTGCTTTTAAGTTCTTTAAGATAATTAGATTGAGCTTTTACGATAAAATGATGCCTTGTTAATTCATAAACTTTCTTGGCCAATAATTCTATGAAATCATCTTTATTTTGTACTGTTGTAATTAAATTTGATCTGTCTGTACTTACCCATTGTGAATATGTGACTGAATCTCTTGTGTTCATATTTTCAATCGTTTTTAAGTACTTTACTAATTCTTCTTTTTTAGGGCAATTTCTACAATATCTGAGCATGCAACCTGCATCATCATCATGACACACTGTTTTTCTTATTAGATCTTTATAAGTTAAATGCTTTACACCAATTGCAAACACCATTAATTTTGGATTTTGGTGGTGTATACACACACATACATTATGGGTCCCCTTTGCACCAGCCATAACACACCATTTGGGCCTTAATTTAGCAAATGTTGAAAATCCAATAAGATCAATACAGTTTTCCTTGTACTTTTCATATAGTTCTTTCAGATTCCCAAGTAATAACCTTTTCTGTTTGTGCTCTCGATTTCCATCTCTGTTTCTAATGCTTAAGAAGTCGCTTTTTCCTGGACATATTCTGCTAATATCATCATCTTCATAGAATGCAACAACTTTCTCTTTAACTTCTGCTGTTAAAAGCTTGCCCTTGTGATAAGTTTGAACTTCTGGCAGTATCCCATACATGCTTTTAATTGTGCGAGATTTATTAACCATGTATTTACTGACACCAAAATGTTTCAAAGCTCTCTATTGTAGAAATGGTGAAAGGAGTTAAAATTGATTCTTCTTCTATAATCTGCTGTCAAATATTCTTCTTTTAATTCTGCATAGATTTCTTCAACCATATATATATATATGTATAATATATATATATATATATATATATATCTAAATATATATAGTATATTAATAATATAAATATATAATATATATATATATAATATATAATATAGTAATAATATATATATATAATATATATATATAATAATATATATATATATACTATATATATATATAATATATATATATATATATATATATATATATATATATATATATATATATATATATATATCAAATTAAGTTGTACGAAGGTTAATTAATTGTAGTAAAATTATAAATTATTTCAAAAATTTAAGTTTTTACATAAAAACCCTTTTTTTAAGCCTAAAAAGCGGGTATATCCAATTCAAATTTTCCAGACTTTTATGTTTGTATATGTTTAAAAGAAATTCAGTTTATAAGTAGGCATAGACGGTTTTTAAAAATTGATCAACAAAAGGGGGGTGGGGGGGAATTTTTTTTAACACCTTTTTTTTTAAACTTTTTTAAAAAATTTTTGTACAGATTTTTTATTCGATGCCTTTTTTAAGATGCTATAAATTCCCTTTAAAAATGCATTTTGATTTGATTCTACATTAACGTAGAACAAAGTTATCAGTCTTGAAAGAATGTGAGTATCGCGTAATCCCCCAAGGAATTGGGGGACTGTTTTCAGCGCCCTACCTCAAATTTGGAAACCTAATATTTAGGGGAGTGAGTGTTTGGGGCCAAAAATAGTTGTATACCAAATTTCATTAAAAAATTGGAGGGGGTCGGGGCAACTCAACACCATGGGTGGGATCTGGCACATATATATATATTTTGATTACAGTATGTATGACATTCCAGTGCCGAATGGTTCGCCTTTCTGTTCTGCGTTTCATATCCACATTCATCCTCCAGACCAACATCTTAGAGACACCATTTTTTATTCCAGATATCATATACACATACTTTTATCCACACTCCTCTTGACAAAACTTCCGACATCCTTATCCCTTATATCACTATGTGTGGGGGAGAAAAAATTGCCCGACATCGTATGTCCTGCGTGTTGTAGAAGCCGACTAAGAGTGGTAAATTGGTTGGCTGCCCACTACCACTTAGCTTTTGCCAGGGAATGCTAACGCATGGCTCAGAGAAGGTTGTGATCGCCGGTAAGCAGGTGTCTATCTTTTCGGCGAAAGCTGTATGAATCGTATGGACTGCAATGGAATGTCAGCAGGAATAAATTGTTGAGGAGCAAGAGGAGAGAGGTGAAATGGATTATTTAGAAAGGGCAAATTTGGATTGCTTAGCGTGACTGAACAAAAATTCGGAAGCAAACGTTGAAATGAGTGGTTTGGGTGTGTAATGGTGTTTGTGTGGTGTGGAAAAGGAAATGAGAGGGGGATAAAAAGATTTGCAAATCTGCAGTGAGTGACTTGTGTAAGAGCTATGGTCAGATTTGTGTGTGTGAGTGCTAGAATTGCTAGAAGGTAAATTTTAAATTCTGAAATATGGTAAAAAAGTATGTGTGTTGTGACGTATAGTCCACTGAGGGTAATGTTGAAGAGTGAGATTTTCTGGGATAATCTTAAAGATGTTTTGGATGGGTGAGTTAGGGATTGTAGTTCATTTGCCACCTATCTGCCCATCCTATAGGATTTTTTTTTTTTTTTTACAGTCTGTCAATTACCTACGGGCAGAGCCCTATTCAGGAGGGGGTGTAGGTACGCTAAAAAGTCACGCCTCTAGCCAAATTACGCAAGATGAGCAGCAGACGCAGGCTTATAAAAGTGAGGGAGATTAAATTCAGCGGACATACAAGAAGATGAAGAGAATCCACAGAGCAAGGTGTGGGGTAAAAGCAATGAAGGCACCACGGCGAACTACGCCTGGAAGTTACCAATATCAAACACAAACTGCGGCCGCAGATACAGCATCCCTGTGTCTACGGGAGCGTCGTAAAGGTCGTGGTAAGCGAATGGAAAGTTCCCTTGAGCACTTGCCGCTGGGGAGCCTATAGAATAGAGATAAAGCACATACAGAACAGTTTTATAAGCTTTTTTGGCCTTTGACTCGGACCTAACCAAAAAGCCGGGTAAGACCAGAGCCCCCCCCCCAGATATGAGAGGCAGTACTCCATACAAGGTGGATGAGACCCTTGTATAGCTGGAGAAACTGAGAAGAGAAAAAAAAAGTCTCTCGCAGTCTAAACAGAACTCTAATTTCTTTGAGGCCGCCGCTATGCAACCGTTGTGATGGAAGGTTTCCAAGACATTTTTTTTGTTTATGTTAAGGCCAAGTAATGTTTATATGGTCAACAGGAGAAGACGAGTGAACCGTCGAAAGAGATAGGAAAAGTAGAATGCGTTTTAGAGAAGGAGATTTGCAGAAGTTGGTTTTTAAAGAATAGAATTTCACAAGCTTGAGACGACCCCATTCGGAAATACTATCCAGCATCACGCGAGAATAGAATCGGAAGATTAAGACGAGAGGCAATCTAGAAGTAAAAGAGGAGCGCAGAACTGAAATGATTGGAAGAATGGAAGGTGAGTCATCGGTATATGACTGGATAGAGTTAGAGGTGCAGGTGAGAAGATCATTAATGAATAGTAGGAATACGAGTTGGGGATAGGACAGAACCTGAGGAACACCAACTATTGACACCAAGAAAAAGAAGAAGTAGTTGCCCCATCAACAACAGCTGAATATTTAGAGATTTGAAAGAAAGCTATACATAATTAAGCAAAGAAAAGAGGAAAACCCAAGGAGGGGAGCATGGAGAGCAGTGATGGTGCCATATCTCGGTCAAATGCCTTTGATATGTCAAGCGCCACACGCAACTCCCGTAGTTCCTAAAAGCTGAAAACCATATAATCGGTTAGATTGGAAAGTATATATCGCCAGAAGAACTTCGAGCGCTGAAAGCGCGTACTGGCTAATCGAAAGAAGGGAATGAGTTTTCAGATAATCTAAGAAGTGAGAGTTGAGAAGGGTTCAAGATCTTAGATGAGAATACAAGTGAAAGCTATAGCGCGATAGTTAGACGGATCAGAGCTGGCTTCCTTTTTTCGGAATAGGTTGGACATGTGCGAGCTTCCAACACCGAAGTGGAAAGTGCTAGTATTGAGACATAGGAGTATAGTTGAACGGAGGGCGGGGATAGCACGGAACACACTCCCTCAAAACTTGGGGAGGAATGCCATCTGGGCCACCCCGTCGCCTTCCTATCCTTCATAGATTTCAGGGCCTATGCACCCGGATCAAATGTAATCACACGGCACAAGACATAGGACAACCCTGAACAGCGAAGAAGGAGGAGGAAAGACAATGCCAGAATCGCTAGGGTTGAGTTCAGTGGAAACATAGGAGGCCAAAAAGATTTGGCTTTCAGTTGAGCAATTAGCAAAGAACCATCAGAGGAAAGGTGAGATTTACAGAAGTTGCTGGAGATGCTTTTGGCAAGCAGGCCAGAAAGATTTGTCAGTAAGGGAACCAAGAAGGTTAGCACATTTTCGTTTGATGAGCGCCCTTTGCTCGTCGAAGAGTATCCCTGCAGCAATTTCTAGCTGAATGACAAATTGGCCCAGAGTGATTGGAGAATGAGAATTTTCCCACCCCCGATACGCACTGTCTCTCCCTAAGTGGCGCATGAGAACAAGCGCACGATCGAACCAGATTATGGGAGAAGAAAGCTTTAGTTGAAGACAGGAATGAACTTGCTAGTTCTGTCAACGGATACAGTCTTCCCTCCCTTATCTTTTACATTATTTATACATTCATCATTATTTCTTACTTGAAGTAGACAATTTACTATCATCTGAAACTTGGAATACCTTACATTTAGGGAGAGTCCTGGTCAAAATTTTATACATATATGAAGAGCAGCAACACTTAGCCTAAGAAATCGTTACGGACCAAAAACATGTCTCCTCATTTCTATTAATGAAATACTTCATATTCCATTAAATATTTCATATTATTATTATTATTGTTATTATTATATTATGCTATTATTATATTATTATTATTATTATTGGGCTCAATGGACGAAAACGTCCGCTCCTAGGTAAGCCCTTTGCGGAATGACCCTTCAAGTATAAAGTATTATTTATGTAAGCATACCTTTGAAATTTCAATAGAGGAGAATAAAACATTTTATTATAATTTTGATATTATTAGAACTAACATTATTATTATTAAATTATTATATTATTTTATTATTATTATTATTTTATTTATTAAAATTAAAATAAACTTCAAATAATAAAAAATTTTGATCGCTTAAAATATTCAGAGAGAGAGAGAGAGATTTTTCAAATAATCGTCATTGTCATCGGCATCTTCGTCAAAATTTACTATAATGGTCATCGGCATAAATTTCATAATCGTCCATCACTAATGATATATATATATATCTATATATATATATTATATAATAATATATATATAATATATACATATATATTATATATAATGTGAGCGAAGCTGCATTTTTTGCATAACTGCAGTTTCAGTTTTTTTGCAGTCCTAAATTTTTCAAACAAACCATCTTCAAACTCTAAACAAATTGGTAATATGTTCATACGCCCTAAGACCAAAACTAAAGACTGCAAGTTTTAGGTCCCGGATCATTACCCAAAGAAATAGCAGCCCTGCTGAGTCAACCCTCCTACCACACAATAATTTGATAAAACTGTTAAATGACAGCAGAATCACCAACTTTGCGGTGTATATTTAGAAAACTACTAAAGTGAGGTTTTATGAAAAAACTCGTATCGTAGACCTTTGTCCATTAAAAATAATCTGAAAGTTCAAAGGGTGAAAGTTTGATCAGTTTTAGCAAATCTAAAAGCAAAGTGGGGAAACAAAGTGTAGTTTTAAAAAATGAACTTAAATGTAATGTTCAACCAGACGGTTCCAGAGCAAAACATTTTCAAGGACTCATACTTAACAACTGTTGTATTAAACAATTGCATTTTTACTAGTTTGGAAAAGGTCCCACAGCCCATAAACCTTATTTTATGGGATGATATATCCGTAAGCATATCGCCACCAAATATTTTTTGTACCCAAATTTTTGCAATAATATTGCAAGAAATGTATTGCAAACAATTCTCATTGATTTTTAACAAGAACATTAGAAAGAGCAACATTTTTTTTCTCTATCAGTGTCAACACTAGTTCTTGTTGTTTGTCCTTTGAAATAAATTAAAAATATTAGATGTTAAGTAAATTTTGTTTTTAAAAAGTAGTATAAATACATTGTCAAGCTATGGTGTGTTCTGCTTTGGTCCATGGTAGCGATCCACTGCCGTAGTTTTTAAACTATAACCCCCTCGCCAGAGGTCACTCCAATGCTATGCGTCTAACCACGGGTGGTGGGTTTCTATGATCATCATGTTCCGCAAGGCTGAATTTGGGTTATTTTAGACATTAAGAATATCGTAAGACAGTAAAAAGCCACAATGGGCTATCGAGACTGTCCCAGTCAATCCCACTACCCAAACATGCTCATTCAAATCAAAGCAACCTAGGGCTTGTCAATTTGTTGTAACTTACAAAATCGCACCAATTGGCTTAGTCAAAAACTAATGATATATAAATATGATGACCCAAGACCATCCACATGCAATTAATAACTAAGTTTGGTCACACATGCCATTCTTAAACATAATAACTATATAACTAAAAACCGCACCAATTGGCTTCGTCAATACTTTAATCTATATACCCAACCCATCCATAAATGAATCTAACCTTTCTTAAATGTTGCAAATCGAGTCACACTCAACAACTCCTGTGGCAAACTATTCCAAAAACTAACAACCCTATTATTGAATGCATGCTTTCTTCTTAATTTCTTATTATGCCCCCTGGTCACCTGCCCACTGTTCTATCTTTGAAAAATTTATTGGTCTCTGTAGTTATCAATAATGTAAATATTTTGTAGACTTGTATTCATGTCCCCTCTGAGAAAAGCCTTTCTACAGAAAATATCCCTAACTCCTTCTCCTCATCCTCATAGCTCTTACCCAAACCCAGAAATCAACCTTGTTGCAGCTCTAACTGGTTGCACTGCTCATCTACATAATCCTAAGTCGTTTTCTTTAAGATAAGGGGCCCAAACTTGTGCAAAATGGCTCTAATACTGGCCTAACATAGCTATTATACAGTTTACTTATTACTTCCTTGCTCTGTGTAAACACATTGCGATTTATTATGCCCAGCAATCTATAGTTTATTTCTAGCATGCCAAACCACTGATTAGCTAAACTTCAAATTCCCACTGGCTTATAATCACACCTAAATCTTGTTCTTGGTAAACAGACTCAAGCCAATCCCCATCATATCGAGTTAAAACTTTTATGTTGAGTTAACGCTAGTTGATTTAAATAGCCTACAATTTTTGCTTGTAAATTCATTTGCCACTTATCTGCCCACTCCAAGAAGTTTATCAAGACCATTTTGAATTTTTATATCTTTATGCATCCTTCCCTATTCCTAACTGAGGTGGCCACTTTAATATCATCTGCAAACTTAGAAACCTTGCATTTTAAGTCCCTGGTCTAATCATTTATAATATATGAGGAACAATTAGTGGCCCAGCACTGAAACCCTGTGGGACACCATCTTCACTATTTTCCCATGATGATTTATTCCCATTTAAAGTTTACCATGTTTTCTATCCTGTAAACCTTTTTCTAATCCACCATGTACACTCCACTATACCCCATTGCAATAACTTCTTCATTCAGCCTTATGTGGGGAAACCTTATCAAAAGTTTGAACCTAAAGTCTAAATATACAATAGTCAACTGGATCTCCTTGGTCGATGCAAGTCAGTAATGTATTCCATAAAATCTAAAAGGTTTGTCCTGACATGACCTACCCTTTCTGAACCCGTGCTGGGAGTCATGTACAATACCTTGTTATCTTCCAAATAATTCTCTAGTAAGACCTTCCTTAAAACATTTTCAGAACTTACAACCAGGAGATGTGTAAGCTAAACTGGCCTATAATTTCGCAAATCTTCACCTTACTACCTTTCTATGAAATAGGGCACAACATATGCCCTTTCCAGTTCATCTGGTACCGATCACCAAAATGCTTATACGATCGTCTTAAAAATCAAAATATAGTGTCCTTGTGCAATGCTGGTAACACCCTCTTTCAGAATTCTACCATATATCCGATCCAGGACCTGCAGCTTTTACTTGGGTCAATATGATCCCGCTTACGTGTATAATCTTTTACATCAAAATTGAAGCTTATCGGAAGCACACACCAAACTGCATACAAGAACTACTGTCCCAAACTATTATCTAATCTTTCCTCATAAAAACACTGAGCAAAATAAGCATTGAAAATTGAGCATTGAGGAATGCCAGAATCATCTAAATTTCATCATTTTCTAGAGTTGGAACCAATTGTCCTATCTTACTTTTAAATTTATAATAGCTAAAAAAACTTCTTCAGATTCTATATACTATTCTTCTTTGCTAAATAATTTCTGCTCTGCTCTTGCCTTCTTATTGATTTGTTAACGTTCATTTTCTATTTTTTCCTATAATTTTCTAAATCATCTCCCTATTAACTACTTTTGAATATTTTAAAAAACATCTACGCTTTTCATTAATTTTCTCTCTTACTCTCTATTCCACCAAACATGGTTTTTCTCTTGGCCACCCATGATGGGTTTATCTTTTAAAAAGCATATCTGATCTGAAAATTTCTATAAAATTTGCTTAAAAATGTCCCACACATTGAAAAATCAACGTTTTGGTCGTTAAACTCTATCCCAGTTCAGTTGACTAAGCATGTCTGCCGAATTAATTGGTAAAATCGGCCATTTCGGATAAATCTAAGATCTTTTCCTTATTAAGTTGCAATTTGGGCCACATTTAAGTTAAATCTATTATATTATGGTCACGTAGTCTAAATTCTCCTCAAAGCTTATAACTTCATAGCCACCATACTTCATCGTTAGTTAATATTAAAGATCTAGTAGTGGCATGTATCTTGTTGGTTTCTGACCATCTGGGTCACACACGTTATCTTAGTATACAATTATGAAATGTCAAGAACTACTATGGTCCATATTAGAAAAGGAATCCCAATGAATGCCCGAAAAAATAAAAATCACTCCAATTATGGACTATACCTTTTTCTTTACTGTGGCATGCTGTCTCTATTTCTTTCACATTCCGCGTCTAATTCTGACTCTGGCCAGGAGTCTATAAAATGCCCCTATTCTATATCATTTATTGTACATAAGAATATCTACTCCAGCCGATTCAATATCATGATTCATTTTAAAAGTCAGTCATTATACAGATTGAATATTACTGTTTAACAGAAAGCCAACACCACCACTTCTTTCTCTTATCGCTGTATAAATAGAAGTGAATTCTGTCTACTTTCATATTCCTGAATAGGAGTCTCCATATAATTCTTTCATTAACCGCATGCCTGCAGTTTATGCAAATAATGTCTACGATTCTCATTTAATGGTATAACTATGCAGCCTCATCTTTTTTTATTTCTAAAGCCTATGAGCATTTGTGTAGAAACATTTGATACTTGAAATGCTGTTATTTTTATATCTCATCGATCATTATTGAACCTGTAAGAACACCAGCTTTATTATCTCCCCATGTATAGTTCCATTAGCTATTATTTGTATCTAGATTTAACCCATCACCCCCTTTACCTAATTTTTTGCTAACAAGTCTCCAAACTGGTACTGAAAAGCGCAACACCCCTTTACGACTCAAGTGAATCCATCTGCTGCAAAAAGATCTCTTTTATCCAGAAATTCTCTCCACAATCCAAAAACCACCACATCATTTTCCTGACACAAAAACATAATTCCTAACCCATTTCATTTAGCACCTAAAAGCCCTACTGTGCCCCATTCCTCTGACTGCAGCCTAACCTAGGTAAAATCCCAGAAATGCATGCACCTTATTCACTACGCTTTCATCTTCTGATCAATCTCCTGTAATTGCTATTAAATTCTTGCTGACCTTTTATCGTCCCTATATCATTTGTAACCCAATGCACAATCACCTCTGAATCAACATTTGTAGAATCAATCTCCCTATCTATCCTATCCACGATATCGCTCACTCTGGCACCTGGATGACTCACTCTGGCACCTGGATAACACTCTCAATCGTTTCTTTTTTATTCTTTGAAAAGTCCTATCTAGGTACGTGTCATAGAGTCTCCAATTCAGCAATGTTCAGTCTTCCTTTTTCCTTTAGAAAACTCGAACATTACCATTGGGCACTCTCTGATCCCTCCCCATCTGGAAGGACAGTCGAACCTGTTACTTGCAGGTGCACAGGATGACTGACTTTCGGAGATCTCAATCTTTCAATTATTATTCTAATTCCTACAACTTCTAAATTCTTCATATGCATGACCTCAATTATCAACCTACTTATCCAGGGTTCCCTTGTCTCATCTTCCTGCCTAAGGTGAAATCAACTTATCCTGTCTACCCCTAGGGTCCCGCTTCCTCCTCGCCTCAACATCCTACTGAACCTTTTTCCCTAACACTTCCCCTCCTTCTCCACTCAAATACGTTCTTCTTTCAACGTCCATGCTATTCATCAGTTGTTGCGTCAATCTCTCTTAAACACAAAAGTTCTCTGCTTGCAATAACACATGAAACAGGGCAAGCCTATCCACATATTACCCCTCACAGTCCACAGGTTACACATCAGAGCATACATACTTAAATTATTATTAGCTTTACCTAATATTTTACTATTATTTACCAACTACAGTTTAACTATCACTAAAGCGTAAAAAGAAATATTAAACTAAATCTTCTTAAAATAATATTAAATAATTATAAACAGGCTTAAGATTTAGCTAGCCTAGGCCAGGTGATTATATAAAAGGTGATAAGGTAGGGCTTACTGTAGCTGGCCTGGTAAAACCTAATTTAACCTCTAAATTATCAACCCACCACACACCAAAATTAAACCGTAACAATTAATTAAAGACTGTACTTAAATACAGAAAGTCTATTAAGAATCAGAATAAACCCAGAACACAGAAAACAGTAAACTCTCTTAAGTCGGTTTGTAGCCTAGGTTAGGCTATCATAATTAAATTAATCACAATAATTAATATAACAATCTGTTAATGACTGTATTATATATACCACAACAGTAGTGTAAATTTAGACTACCACAACACTAATCTTGTTTATAATTCACTTCAAGTACACAAATTAAAATTAGTCAAATATGAGACAAAAATAACGACACCCTCACTCACTTATAAGGCAATATCACATAATTATAGTCCAGGTGCCCACCCAGATGTGGGTATCTTAGTGGTCCCAGCCGGAGGCATCAAACCAACAAAGAAATAATACTGTTTGTAGGGAAAATAATATAACTTACAACCGGCAAAACAAAGGAGATTTAATTGACGCTTAAGAGCGAACCAAACTGTGTTAACAGGAACCCTAACCCTGTGACCTATTTTAAGGGCTTACAGATAAGCCTAAGTGTGAATTCCTAACTGTTTTGTGTTGTGTAACTTTACCTCAAATAGCAGCCCAGCCAATAGGCTTTACTTACTGGTAGGTCATCAAATAAGAAGACAGGAGGAATATTATTTCTTCTCACCATGCAGCAAGATCCGAGCCTCGTGAATTACTTAAAGATTATCAGGAGAATCAGTGATATTTATGCGTTATTAAGACAATGATTTGAATGGATTTGACTCTATTAAGTACCTAGATTCAAACCTGATATCTCATTAAGAACATTAAGAATATAGAGAAGTAAGAGCCCCATGGGCTATCGAGACCTGTCCCTGTCAACGACCACTAACGCAAACATGCTCATATGGCAGAATCAAACAAAAGCGACCCTAGGGCCTTGTCAAATGGTTGTAACTACAAACTCCACCAATTTGGCTTAGTCAAAAATAATGATACATAGTAATTATATAATAATATAGTACTTTTTTACCAAACCATCCGCATGCATTAATAACTAAGTTATGGTCACCCATGCATTCTAACATTATGAACTACTGTAACTAAAAACCCGCCAAATCTTGGCCCTTCGGTCAAATATATTATATGATACCAACCCATCCATAACAAATCTAGACCCTTTCTTAAATGTTGGCACAAATACGAGTCACACTGCAATAGCCAACCTCTCTGGCAGATCATTCAAATTAACAACCCCTATTACTGAATGAATGCTTTCTATATTCAAGATGATGCTTTCTTTTTAATTTTCTTATATGCGCCCCTGGGTTCACCATGTACCCATGTTCTACTGAAAAATTTATTGGTCGTCTGTATTATCATAGAAATGTAAAATGTGTTGTAATCTTGTAAATTATGTCCCCTCTGAGAAATCGCCTTTCTCCAGAAAACATTCCTAACTCCCACTAGCCTCTCCTCATAGCTCTACCCCTCAACCAGAACATCATCCTTGTTGGCTCTCCGTTGCCACTCTCTCTACGCCATATCTAATCTTGTCTTTAATAAGGCCCAAACTTGTGCACAATACTCTATTGCTGGCCTAACATAGCTATTAATGCCTAGTTTTACTTTATTACTTCTTGCTCTTGTAAACAACATTGCGATTTATCATGCCAAGCATCTTATTAGCTTTTTTTTCTAGCTTCCAAACACTGATTTAGCTACTTTCAAATTACTGCTTATAATCACACCTAAAATCTTTTTCTTGGTCCACAGACTCGAGCCAATCCCATTCATATCGTAGTTTAAAAACTTTATTTTGAAGTTTTTTATGAAGAACCTTACACTTTTAACTATTAAATTCATTTGCCGACCTATGCTGCCCACCAAGAATTATCAAGATCATATTTGCATCTTTATGCTCCTTCACTATTCTAACTGAGGTGGCCACTTTAGGTATAATCTGCCAAAACTAGAAACCTTGGCATTAAGTCACTGGTCTAAGAATCCTTTATATACTATGAGGAACAATAGGGCCCCATGCACTGAACCCTGTGGGACACCACCTTCACTATTTCCCATGATGATTTATTCCCATTTTAGTGTACACACTGTTTTCTATTTCGCAAAACCACTCTTTAATCCAACCATGTACCAGTCACCTATACACATTGCAATACACTTTTTCACATGCAGCCTATGTGGGGAACTTATAAGAAGCGTTACTAGTCCTAAATATACCAATTACTCAACGTCGATCTCCTCAATCAATGCACAGTCGTAATGTATTCCATAAATTTTGAAAAAGGTTTGTCTGACAGACCTACCCTTTCTGAAACCTGTGCTGGGAGTCGTACAATACCTTGTACTTCTAAAATATTCTCTATAATGACCTTTCAGTAACTTTTCCAGAACTTACATACCAGGAGATGTTAAGCTAACTCGGCGCTAATAATTTCCCAATATCTTGTGCCGTACTACCTTCTTATAAATAGGACACACATATGCTGTTTTCTCGCAGTCATCTGGACCATCACCAAATTTTATACGGATCGCTTAAAAAATCAAATTCAATGCCTTTGCAATGCTGATACTAACCTCTTTCAAATTCTACCATATATCCCATCAGGCCTGCAGCTTTACTGGATGCAATATGGTCTAATAACTGTTAATATCTTTTACGTCATAATTCAAATTCTGTAAGGTCTATTATTGGTACACTGCATGACAAGAACTATTACGTCTCGCAAACTAGTCAATCTGAATCTTTCCTCTGTAAATCACTGAAGCAACAATAAAGCATTGAAAATGTGACAACCTCCTATCTGAACTCACTAAATTTCATCAATTTTAAATTGGACCAATTGTCCTAGTCTTACTTTTAAATTTATAAAAAGCTAAAAACTTCTTCGGTTCTTATTACTATTCTTGCTAATTAATTTCTGCCTCTCTCTTTGGCTTCCTTATTGGACTGGTTAAGTTGTTTCTATTTTTTTCCTATACCATCTTCTAAATCATCTCTCCTAATACTAGCCCTGCTTGGAGATATTTAAAACATCTAACACATTTCATTAACTTTTTATCTCCTCATGGAAAGCAAGGAATGAATTTAGCTCAATATATTAATCCTTAGAATAAATAACTAAATTTAGAATAAGCAAACAAGATCAACAAAGTATATTAACTAAATAATGATTTATTCAACAAAACAAACTAATTGAACAAAAATAAAAAAAAATTGTGATTAAAATTTACATCTTAAAATTTATTTCTTTATATAAATTTTACAGGACAAAGTCGATCGATTGAAGTCGATAATTCCATGATTGATCTATAGAGTAATACAAAATCAAATAATTGATACTTTCTATAATGACTTATAATCGGCTAGTAGAATCGGAATTTAAGATTCAGATTTTTCTTTTCACGTGTTATGTTACTTTGGTACTATTTATCTTTTTTCTTCTATGAC
>JABUQX010096885.1:7500-10000 GCA_015478945.1 Trachelipus rathkii
CCGACTATCATTCATCCTTTCCACATGACCAAACCATCTCAATATACTTTCGTTTATTCTCTCGTTTACCCCTTTCTTCACACCACACATCTCTCTAATACGTTCATTCCTCATTTTATCAATTCTTCTCACACCTAGCACGCCCCTAAGATTGTCCATCTGAACACATTGAACTTTAGATCTATACTTCTTATTCCAGACCATAGTCTCACAACTATACAATAACACAGGTAACAACATACCCTCATGCAAGACCCTAGCGCACACAAGACTTAGTCCTTTTACACTCACCAACGATTTAATTGCACCAGCCACTTTCCTGCCATTCACAACTTTCCTACTACACTCTGCATCATCCGTTCCCTTCTCATCCAACACATACCCTAAATATTTAAACTCAGACACTTGTTTCAGCTGCTCACCATCTAACATAACTTCACACTGAGGACTATCCTCACTCACAACCATAACCTTACTCTTATCTGCGTTTACTTTCAAACCCCCTCCTTTTACACACCCTGCCAAATCTCTCTACCAATCTTCTCAAACTCTCTTCAGATTCGCCACACAGAACCAAATCATCCGCATATAATAGGTAGGGCACCCTCCACTCATCTCCATTCTCCATCCTTCTAACACCATTTTCTGCCACCCCCACCTCTAATTCTTTCATATCCCCATCCATATATAAATTGAAAAGCCAAGGAGACATAACACAACCCTGTCTCACTCCGCTATTAATACTAAACCAATCACCTTTGACACCATTTATTCTTACAAACGCCTCACTTTCCTCATACATACTTTTGATTCCATTCAGAAGCTTACCACCAACACCATATATCACTAACACCTGCCATAGAGCTTCCCTATTAACCCTATCATACGCCTGTTGCAAATCCATAAAATCTAAATACAATTTATTTTTCTTCTCCCTCAGTTTCATAATCATTTGTTTCAATGTAAAGATTTGATCCAAACATCCTCTACCACTCCTAAACGCACCTTGTTCTTCACCAATCAGTCCTTCAGTCACTCGACGCACTCTTTCGACAAAATACCAGCATATATCTTCCCTACAACACTCAATAAACTAATTCCCCTATAATTTCTACAATTCCCCTTATCTCCATTACCCTTATATAAGGGTACTATTACTGCTCTCCTCCAATCCCTTGAACTATACCCTCCATAAACGCTTTGTTACACAACTTCCAATCCAATCAATCACCATCTCGCCTCCGTTCTTGATCATTTCACCAGTAATTTCATCTATACCTGCAGATTTA
Source organism: Trachelipus rathkii (assembly GCA_015478945.1). Classification (NCBI taxonomy): domain Eukaryota; kingdom Metazoa; phylum Arthropoda; class Malacostraca; order Isopoda; family Trachelipodidae; genus Trachelipus; species Trachelipus rathkii. The sequence continues at coordinate 8,790 of JABUQX010096885.1, forward strand.
CCATTCTTCAACTTTCTCACTCTACCCATTACCTCCTTCTTGCTAATAACCTCATCCCCAAAATACCTATTCCTTCTTGCACCATCAAACCCACACACATTCACTATCACCTCTTCATTACTGCCAATATTATGCAGATTTTCGAAGTGTTCTTTCCCCACTCCCCTCACATCCATTTCATCAGTTACAAAAGCACCATCCCTATTCATTATTCTGAGCAGGTTCCCTTTATTATCATTTTTAATCTTTCGCACTTCCTTCTGAAGAGCTTCTATGACCTTGTAAGTCCCCATTCATCCTCCTTCCAAACTGTTCATTTACCTCTTCTTTTCTCCTACGTATGCACCTTTTAGTATTTCTTTTTTCCTCCTTATATAATTCCAAGCATCTTTCTTTTGAAACTTCATCATTTGCTTTTAATGTACATTCAACTACGCTTCTTTTTACTTTTAACCTGCATCACCTCTTCATTCCACCACTCACTGTTGACATTTTTACTTCCTACTTTAATACATCCACATACTTCTTTTGCACTGCTAACAATTGCTTCTTTCATTTGCTCCAAGATTTGTTCATATATATATATATATATATATATATATATATATATATATATATATATATATATATATATATATATATATATATATATATATATATATATATATATATATATATATATATATATATATATATAATTATTTTGTATAAAAAAATATATATATATATATATATATATATTTCTCTCATATATATACTATATATATATATATATATATATATATATATATATATATATATATATATATATATATATATATATATATATATATTCTTCATTATTATTTTTTTAGAGTATACCTGTGATTTTTATAAATTCAGGGGTGAAGCCCCTCTGAGCTATTATTACCTAAAAAACGAGAATGACTGACGTCTTTAGGAAAAAAAGTTACAGCTTCTGAAAGTTTGGAATTTTCCCATAGGCTTTCTTATAAATAAATTTTTTATATGTATAAAAATCACAGAATAGACTAAAAAAATATTAAAAAATACGTTTTTCAAAAATATTTAATTTTTCTTTTTATTTAATTGCATAGATTTTGTCTATACAATCGAATTATTGATAATCGTAAAAAAATTATCAATTTTCGAAAAAATAATGAATTCTATATATCAGTAATCAGAAAAATATATTGATAGCGTTATCCCTA